>JAOVVB010051455.1:0-14689 GCA_028570985.1 Heterobranchus longifilis
TCAAACTAACTTAGAAAGAGATCATTACTGAATTCAATTTAGAGGCCTCTGTTCAGGATATATCCAGTCATGTGGAGATGTGTAATGCATTATACTGTTTCTCTCCCTTAGACTAATTTCTGCTGGTGCCACCAAGGTGTACGCCATCCTTACCCACGGCATCTTCTCTGGCCCCGCTATCTCGCGCATCAACAATGCCTGTTTTGAAGCTGTGGTGGTCACCAATACAATCCCTCAGGAGGAGAAGATGAAGCATTGTCCCAAAATACAGGTACATAAAGACAGCATTTACCTTGGTTTTGATTACCTTTTTTTTTTCCAAAGCCCAAAGTGATTAGTGAAACATAATTATATAACAAGTAGCTGTATTTAAAGTAAGAAACAATGGCACAAATCATCAGTTTCAGAAGCTAGTTTTTTTTTGTTTTTTTTTTAAATAAATGACTTACAAATGATATAGTCCAGATATATTCACAACACGCCGGCCTCTCTTCCCTCCAGGTTATCGACATCTCCATGATCCTCGCAGAGGCCATCCGTAGAACTCACAACGGCGAGTCTGTGTCGTACCTGTTCAGCCACGTCCCCTTGTAACAAACGGCGTCTCCCATCAACTGTGTGCTGTTACACCAAATAAGAGAAGAGGGAATTCCCCAACCCAAACACAACCATTAGCAACGATGTTCTGCTAACTAACCATGAAAAAAAAAAAAAAGAATGAACTATTATGTCTGTTACTAATGCTGACCCCACTCCCTTCCCCCTCAAACAGTGTCCTTTCATGTCCGGGCACCAAAGCAATCGCAAGCTACCGATTTAGGCCAGCGTATTTATTGTACTTGGATAAATAAGTGTTTATCCACTGTGAACGTTGTCCCCTCTTTCATAACATTTAGGTACAGAGTTTCTCCTGACCATTTCACCTCTCTGGGAGTCATTTCAATTGTCATAGAGCTTCTATAAATATCCCTGGCAGGTTCCCGTGGTCAGGAGAAGCATCTGCCACATGAAGCTGTTACAGTGCTTTTTTGTTACAATGAACGAGTGTAGTTTTTCATGTTCCTCCTGCCTCCTCTGCTGTTTGAAAGATTATAATTAATGAAGTGAATGTGTATTGAACTAGTTTACAGTGCCACTGAAGCTCCACTCAACCTAGGAGTGCCTCAACAGTCTGAAATGGAATGACTTTTTCCTCCAGTTTTCCTTTCCTCCTTCTCCTTTTTAGCTGTGTTTTTATTTTCTCACTGGATGAAGAACGTTCACGTGTCTTATCAGGCTGTAAAAGATGTCCTGGGATGTTTCTTTCAACTCTTGAGGTGCCCTGCATTGAGTGGGGTTTGCCCAGTGTCCAGGGTTTACCCTTTGAGGTTCTGTGTTGAAGGTCTTTCTATAGAGAAGCTGTTGGGTTTTTAGTTCGGGGTCTCTGCAGGCTGGAGCTTCCTTCAGAAATGTTCACCTGCTATTTTATTTTTATTTTTTTCATGTTGGTCTTTTATATGTCTGGAGGAAGGATTTGTCATTAATGCGCATATCCCAAACCTTTGTGTTTACTTTTTCAGTAGGGTGAATGCACTGGTTGTCTGAGGATGTGTTCTTAATAAAATTAAATATGCGTAAAATCTTACAACTGGCACTTGTTTGTTTTTTTTCTTCTGGTATTAATGCATCATACCTGTAGGCTACATATAATCTGGATCATGGAGGGCAATTGAACAATACATTAATTTCCATCTGTAGGCCATTAATGACATGATGTTCTTAATTTAAAACATTTTGGCAATTTGGCATTTTTGTGTCCTGGGATTATTTTACATTCTACAATTAAAAGCTGTGGTCTATAGATTTATTCCAGCAGGCTATGTTTAGACTAAATATTTTGGCCAGGAAATAAAGGATTCAGTATTTCCCCCACCAGAATTGAGTTCCTGCTTGTGTGGAGAAGGCTTTGAAACAGCAACTATACAATATCAGTGAACATTATATTTAAAATATGAAAATCCTAATATATTTAGTAGGGCTGCCCCCTCTTAGTCAACTAATCAGTGGTTTTGGTCTTAGTCAACTAAGATTTTAGTTGATTAGTCTTGTTTTTTGTTTTTTGTTTTTTTTCACTGATGAATGATTTATCTCCAAGAAACTTATGAGCACATCTCTGGTAAACACAAGATTTGAAGTGGTGCTTTTGCATTCAGGGTTTTCCTTATCATTAAAAGGCTTAGGTGCAACACCTCAACACATCTTTAAGCTTTTTGGGTGTTGTTTATTATCTGCTCTAGCTTTTCCACATTTTTGTACACAGATATGGTAATAATAATGGTCCAAAATGATGTGAAATTGCATCATTTTAATTGGAAAATGGAAAATGTTCTTTGGGGAGTGCCCCCAAACCCTCCAACAAATACCAAAGTCTTCCACGAACTTAAGAAAAAGCTGATATGATTCTTTGTGGAGAAACTCAGTTTTACAGATTTGTCGATTAAATTGACTTATCGATCAGTCGACAAAATCCTATGATTGTTAGTCGACAAAGACTTTTTTAAATTGAGGACAGCCCTGATATTTTTTTATTATAAGACTTGTGGTCTCAGTAGCTATATTTCTAAAAAAATAAATGATTGCAGTAGTAAGCTGTATGGCTACTTAAAATGCCTGATGTTTGTTTCACTTTGAACACACCCTTGCTCCGAAGAAAGAAAACACTTTGATTGACAGGCAAAATAACCAATGGCAGACCACGTGACGCAGACCTTCTGGACCAATAGTTATTCTAGAAGAGGCGGGCCGATGGCAGACACCGGCCGATTAGTGCTCAGTGCACCATGTCCTCTTGATACCGTTACATAGCCGCCACATTGTCGGAAGGGGTTTGACAGGTTATTTGTTCCTATTCGTAGAAACGATTAGAAAACGTGTTGCCATCTTCACTGGACGAATCAACGGAAAGTAGCTCTCTCCACGTGCAGCGTAGGAAAAGAAACAGACGCGTGTGCTGCCTTCAACTTCCAACAATGAGCGGAGGAAAATTAAAGTAGACACGCTTTATTTATTTTTTTCTACTAACAGTTGACTGGGTAAGTAAATTGCATCTCTGACTTGTCTTTAATGATTATGAAAACAGACTAGATGATTAATGTTCATATATTAGGATAGGCCTAATTTTTTTTTTTTTTTTTGCTGTGGTTTATACCTTGTTGCTTCAGTTTCATTTTCATTCGTTTTCATTTCCTGTAAACTATCAGGGTGACACTGAAATGATTTGTGTTACAGTTTCCACCCAGCTCAAGAATGACAGGAAGTCCTGATCATAAACAAGATGAAGAGGGCCTCAGGGGCCCAATGGTTCGTTTCCACAGCTACTTGCACGGAGGGACCTCCAGCTTGCTATCCACCCTCCCCACCCTCATCGTCTTTCCTGTCTATAAGATTGTCTTCCGTCAACAAATCCACAACACCCCAGTTCACCAGGCAGTGGGACAGCTCTACAAAGAGGGCCCTGTGAAGCTCTACAGGGGTGTGGCCCCACCGTTACTGATGAGGACCCTGAATGGCACGCTGCTCTTTGGTCTCCAGGACACCCTCCTCCGCCAGCTCTCCCTGTCGTCCCAAAATGTCATCTCCACCTCTGCCCTGCCCGCTCTGGCTGGGTTTGGTGCAGGCATGGTAGAAGCTGTGGTCTTTACCCCCTTTGAGCGCGTCCAGAATGTGTTGCAGAACGGCCAAAACGACCGCCACCTCCCCACCCTGAAGAGTGTTCTTGTCAGGCTGAAAGCACAGAGGCCGGCCCTGGGGTACTACAGAGGCTTGCTGCCCATCACAGCCCGCAACGCTCTCGGCAGCTCCCTCTACTTTGGCCTGAAGGAGCCCGTGTGTGCTGTCGTGGAGGGACAGGGTCTCTCTCCGGTGGTTTCCTCCTTCGTCTCAGGGACGCTGACCTCCATGGCCATCAGCTTGACTCTTTACCCACTGTCTGTGCTCGTGGCAAACATGCAGGCGCAGGTGGGAGGGGAGGCGACAGGGGTCATGGCTTGCTGGAGGATGCTGTGGGAGTCTCGGCAGCGGAGCGTGGCCCTGCTGTACAGAGGAGGTTCTCTGGTTATTTTGAGATCATGCATTACATGGGGAATCGCCACTGCTATCTATGACAGGCAGCAGAAACGCTCAGGGTGAAGAGACTATTGAAAATTGTTGGGGGGGTTTTTTGGACATTTTTTTTTTATCGTGTTGTATTCCATATCACTGCTAACAGTTTTCCTGCCGAGTAAACGGCCATGTTTCTCTTTCTATGCACTCAGGGCCGGCTCTTAGCTGTATAGGCGGTCGCTATCGGGTGTCGGGTGCTACCATGCGGAGGGGGTGCCGTGTCACCAAGAAAGAAAAATGAAGAAGAAATTGACATATGAACTTAAAAAAATAAATTATGGGTGCCCCCTAATCTGATATTTTTCATGTTTTAAGAAAAATATGGTTTTGTGTTTTGCTGTCTGTTTTGTGGAGTGGCATGCGCCTGTGCGGTGCACCTGTGGCACGGCCGATCCACTGAGCAACGGCACAACACTTTGATCAGCAGCAGCTGCACGGTCGTGTCTAGATTGTGACCCAAAATTTGCGAAAGTCTTGGTTAAGGTTTGGTATTTACCTCGAATGTTTAAGGGTAGGTCGTGGGAAATGAGTTTTGAGAGAGGTTTCATGAGTTTTTCTCAAATCTTAGGTTACCATAGACACGACCCAGCCGCACTGAGAGAGGAAGAAAAAGATTGGCGTGTGGGATGGGCATGGGGGAGGGCGTCCTGAACAGATTTCGCCTAGGGCTCCAAAATGCTAGGGCCGGCCCTGAACGCACATTCATACAGTGACCCTGAAGCTGAAGCAGCTAAATGAAATTCAGCCATCATTCATTTTGTTATTTACACCTGTCTTTTTCTATTGTGACATGTCAATATGTCTTCTGTGGGGGAAAACAACTATTAATGGGAATCACAAGTGCAGCCACAAGAACATGATCCGTGTTCTGCCAATTGTGTGTGAGAATGCACAAGCAAGTTGAAGACTCCACTGCCAGGAACCCCGGTCCCTGAGATGATGGGCGAGTATTTATCATCAACCTAAGTTAAATATGATAATATGGTGCAGGTGAATCACAGGTGCCTTGTATTTTTACTGTCTTAAAGAAGAATGTCACTCATTTAACTCATCAAATTCAGTTTACTCATCATGGCAGATGAAAACAGTTGTATAATGCGCCCCGTGTCTCTGGAGCAGCTTTGTTTTTTTCAAGTATTTTGAGGCATTTTTGCTTGTATTAACATGTAGAAAGAAGAAATGACAGAAAAGAAATAGGGAATGACTTCCAACAAAAGTCACCAGTCGTATCCAACCGGGGAAGTTGGGTAATGTGATCAGCAACTGAGATCCCTCTGCCATTAGGATGTCCATTGTGTTCTCTAAACTCTGATGCTCCTGTCAGGGTTATCTCGGCTTGGAGACGACAACTTATAACAGAAAAACTGAGTTAGAAATTGTGGTGTGGATTTTGTAAAATGTGGTTATTTACCAGCCAGGCAGGGTCTAACAAAATTGGTTTCAGTATGGAAAAAGAAGGACCCCTCATTTTTAGGGCTGGACCCATAAAAAGGGATTAAAGGTCAGGATATGTCAGCCTCTGCTGCTTCTGTCTCTTTGGAGTGCCCCAACTTCATGGAAGTGCAATACTAAATCAGTGGAATTTCCATTTAAGTGCATAAAGGGAGATGGATGCATGTTCAAGGTGTATGTCAAAGCATTATCTAATTGTCTGTATGATATAGATATTACTTGTGGAACAAATAAGAAAGGACACATGCTCCAAGACGCTGGGGCCTTTAGGAGTTTGCATGTTCTCCCCATGTGTGCATGGGTGTCCATTGACGTGCAGGTTATGTTAGTCAGAAACTAAATTGCTATGTAGCACTGTAATACACTGTAATCTCATCCAGGGTGTAGCCTGCCTGGACAGGCTGCCCCACCCCCACCCCACCCCTGCAAGCCAATAGATTGAATAATAGAATAAGTGTTATTCCCAAATGTAGCGCATTAAATATAACTGTATCTGTTTTACTGTGAAAGAAAACTCTGTAACCTCAACATAGGCTACCTGTGAAATTAACATGTTATAATAATAATAATACATACTGCTGAATACAGGCACTTTTTTTTTTCAAAGTGCATTAATAAATTAATCTTATCAATCATGAATTTGTGGTTTTATGATGTAGGCCTACTTGTTTGTTGTTGTTGTTGTTGTTGTTGTTGTTTACACATGACTATTGAGCAATTCAGTACCATACAATTATCAAAGTTATACAAATAGATTCAAAACAGCAAGGCTATATTCACAATAAATAAAATAGATATGTATAACAATAAAAATACAATAATAATAATAATAATACATGCACCAAATAAAATAAAAATAAATGAATAATAATAATAATAATAATAATAATATACAAAATAATCATATACAATTATTTTTAGGATTTTATTTTAAATATAAATAAAGTTTCAGTACACAGCCAAGCATATAATCATATACACATCATTTATACTTTTGAGACACAATCAATAAATTGCACAGGGAACCCAGTGATAGCAGAGCTAATCACTGAATAATGATACCAAACATAAACATTCCATCTTGGTTAAAACACATTGTGACATAGTATGACAAAGTTTTTGTATTGGCTGGTGTGTATCAGCTAATATTAGTAAAGAAGAAAAAAAAATATTGAAACAAGTTATTGAGGGTTAGGCCTACTTGTTTTACACCGTTAAACCATGTCATGTCACAACCAGTCCACTAGATGGTAGGCCTACTGTGTTAAAAAAAATAAAAACGTGGAATCATCCAGATCCATTATAATGGAAGCTCAGTGGCTGTGCATTCTTCCACGTATGTATGAGGAGGAAATGTTCTTTTACAGTCTATGGGGGGAACAAATTATTACAACATTGCATGGCAAGAACAGACAGATCTGCCCCATGGGTTTAGAAAGAGAAGTGGATACAGCACATGGTTAGAGGCGGGACCACGTGCATTCCTTTTCCCTAAAAAACTTTCTTTAATTCCAACAAAGAGGTATTACAATTTATTTATTTTTTAAAGCAATAAAAAGAAACTTTGTTAAAGCCAGAGGAATCCAAAAAGTTCATTTGAGGTCCTTTCAGAGTTCAAAGAAAATGTACTTCCTATAAAACATTGAAAGCCTAGAGAGCTCTAGAGTTCAAGAAATATATACCAAGTTGCACTGCAGCTGTTACCTCCAATAACTACATTTCTTAGCTTCAAAACACATTTTGCATTAACTTGTGCAGCTGGCTTTTGTAGAACAACGAGACAATGGAGTTGCAACGTGGGAGGAGCTGCTGTTTTTTCCCCCCATTTCGCTCCAGGAGCAGCGTGTAATATTTCAGGGAAGTCAGGCATCAAGCATGTCCAATCACCATTCTTCCTTTGGGCGTTGGGAGCCAATGAAAGCCAGAGCATCGGCGTCCAACGTTGGCGTGCGGAAGGGCGTGATGTCCCTACTTAAACCGTTGGTTTTGCACAGATTACGCAGACGCATTTCACCTGTTGGACACTGCGCACCTCTGCACCAGGTAAAGTTATTCTCACTTTTGTCCTTGTTTATCAGCTCGCACATTCAAATAGACACCCAACAAAGCGATGTAATGCAAACAATGTTCATGATGAAGTATTTTCATGTTTCAAAGTCGTGTATTAATCATACTGTGGGGATGTGTAGCGGTAAGCTGCATTAACGGTGTGTGTTTGTGTGCAGGCAGGTACATGTTGCTTCTTAACATGTTGCTTACATAACTCCTGAGTCGAGTACAGTGTAACATGACACCACATTGGAGCTTTTTTTCATTGTGAGCAGGCTGGGTATAAAGTAGGTAGGCCTACATGTTGTTGACTGGCTTGCATAACTCCAGAGTTCAGCCCAGTACTTTCTTTCTTTTCTTTTTTTTTTATCTGAGGTGGGGCTTAGTTTGATTGTACAGCAGACAACCTCTTGAGAGATGAAATGATAATGGGACCACATGCATTCTTAACATTTTCTCATGCCCAGTTAATAGTTGAAATCTGTGTTTTTTTACTTTAATCATAATTTTTGTTCTCTTTCTCTCTCCCACTTCTCTCTTTTTAGAAATCTTACAAATTCCAAAATGAGCACACAATGTCCAGTCAATGAGAAGGAGATAAAGGTTAAAAGGAAATCACTAAAGAAGACTGAAGTTCATGAACATAACACTCTTCCAACGAAGAAAGGTAATAAATGCTCCCTCAATAAAAATCTCTCATCTGCCCTTGATCCAAGTTTCTTTGGTTCCTTGTTTGGCATAGTTGAACTCCTCCCTATCATTATGAAAAGCAAACATTGAATTACTGATTAGCTGCCAGTACACACCCTGAGAACTACTTATTCTGGTTAATGGCAACCTGTTCAGAGCAAAACAAAGCAGACTGTAGTCAGAGTAATGACTTGGAGGCCCAGATGATCTAATGTACAGGAGAAAAGCCTCAGATCTGGTGTGACCTGAAGCAGCAGGAAGAGGAGAGTTAAAGTCTGACTCCTCCGCCCTCAGTATTGGGGCATTGTTGGTGCATGTCAGGTCTTGAATTGGGATTTTTCTCAGGAGAGCTATAGCTATGTTGCAGAGGTATGAGGAAACTGTGTTGAACATTGCTTTACTACACCATGGGTCTTTTACTGTCCAGGTTTACCTGAATTCCAAGCATTAAAATGAGACTGTGGAACTTTAAATAGATATTTCTGACATTTCTGAGTCAGTTGACTAATTATGACTCTTCTCTGCATGAGCTACTGTTTTAGCATTTACCCTTATCCTGTAAATGTTCCTATTCACCAAAAGTTCATTGTAACTATATAACATTACTGCTAAATTGTAATTATTTTACTGAAATCATATCTTTATTTTACTGAAATCATATCTTTGTTCATTTCAAAGTTGATTTTCATGCTATTGACACGTTCTACATTCAGTTTCATGGCTTCATGTTGTCAGTTGCTGCCGAAATCACAGTCAGACATTACCGGTACACATCACACCATAGATTTTACACGATAAATTAACTTGTCACAAGGGGGAGTACTATACAGCCTGTGCAAACAATTGTATAATGTCTCCTGCTGCTCTGATGGGTGCTGTCTTAATCTGATGATGTCATAGTGACGTCGTCAGGGTTAGCGGGTTGAACTTGAACTCTAATTTAAATTTATCGCAGAAAGCCTGTGTCACAAACTGGCAGTGTGGAGTTTAAAAGACATTTATCTACTAAAATATGCTATTTAGTTGCATTGTGGGAAATGAAGGACCCAGAGATGTGGTAGTTTTTAGGGAAATGTACTGTTTTTCCCAGAGTCGGAAAAAACTAATAAATGCCCTAGGACAGACCTTTTTTTTATGCATTTGGTGTAGTCTGAAGTTATGTCAAACTGCAATATTAGGCTGTCTTGTTGAGTGTCTGGATCAAATAACATGCTCATGATTACATAGGCATCCAGGAATTGACCAAAAGTAAGCTAAATGGGGGTGATGGGGTGCCTTTTTTTCTAAGCTTTGTCTGAGGGGAGGCCCACAGTCTCGCACTTAAAAAATAAAAATAAAACGGATCTAGAATATTTGACACTGCTGCTTTTAATTGATTAATACAGGATGATGATGTTTAAACAGTTTAGGTCTGTGCCATATATTGTTCGCGATAATACCGGTATAAATTTGTCCATGATAAGTGTCATGATATCAACAATATAGTGACGTGTTGATGCATTTGTATACTGTAGTGCACAGCGTGTTCTCATCACCTGGCACAGAGCAGAAATATAACTAACAAACAAACAGAGCTGGCTGAAAGCCAGAACAGCAGGACAACCTCTGACGAGAATTTAGTGCCGGAAAGGGGAGCTAATAAATACTGCTGCAATCACCAGTAAAACACAGTCAGTATTTATTTTTTATACCTTGAGTATTGTTACTGCAAATTACCCTGAAATATTGTGATATTAAGGCTGTGTCGCCCACCTCTAAACACAGTGCTATCTATATCAGTTTGTTTTCTTGTCCTGACAACAATTTAGGACTAACTTTGATCTCCAGACCTGGTTATAGATTGATCACCTCCTCTGTCTCTCTTGTGTTCACACAGTAATTGAAGATGAGAAGATGGCCATAGAAGAGGTATGTACCTGAAACACACCTGCCATGGTGATCATGTGTTCATGCTTTCACATGCATCCTTTTTAACATCTTTCCATGCACTGTTTATAGTCAAAATCTGTTTTGATCTGAATCATAATTTCTGCTCTCTCTCCCACTTTTCTCCATTAGAAAGCTGCCAAAGTGCCACTCAATGCGGAGTTGAAGAAGTTTAACAAGTGCTGTCTCAATAAGGCTGACATGCAAGAAAAAAACCCTCTTCCAGATAAGAAGGGTAGGTGTCTAAGAGAAAAGAAGTGAGTTCTCAACAAAACTGCTGACTCGTATGAACGGGTCCAGCACGGGTTGAATGTGCATTGGCGCATCCGCCGGGGGGGTCCAAGTTATCGGTGTGCAGATTTGCAGCAATGAAACAAAGAAGAAAAAGAAAATAAGGGTAATGGGGATGTTGTCATTGGCAGACATGTTCACAAAATGTCCACATCTTTTACTATTTGTAGCCTGTTTACTATTGGTGCAACAGCCAACGGGTCCAGATATTTAGCCTGCTAAATAGATAGATAGGCGTCTTTGAACAGTTCACACATAGCACAGATTTTCGAGTGCAGAGCTACCGTGGATTTCAACTAACGTTGAAGAACGTTAGTGAACCTGCTGAAAGTAGGTGTCTGAGAGAAAAGTGTGTGCAGATTTGCAGCGATGAAACAAAGAACAAAATAAGGATAATGGGGACGTTGTCATTGGCAGACATGTTCACAAAATGTCCACACGTCTTTACTATTTGTAGCCCTATTATTGGTGCAACAGCAACGTTAGACCGTGTTGCAAATGCGACATGTACAGTGAAGTTCCTATTGTTACAGGCGACCCCTCCCCAGGTTTCCCCTCGACCCGTGTCTTGCGCTCTCATTGGCTGTAGCTTCCCAACAGGTCCAGATATTTAGCCTGCTAAATAGATAGATAGGCGTCTTTGAACAGTTCACACACAGCACAGATTTTCGAGTGCAGAGCTACCGTGGATTTGCCTCTGATCTGAGGTTATTGACGGAGCACCGAAAACTGTCAGCAAGTGGAAAATCAGGGCTGAAGTTGTGTCAACTAGGCAGTACTAGTAACAGAGCCAAAATCATGAGTGGAACCATTTGTCACACCAGCTGCAGCATAGTCAAAACTTACCCTCCATCTATAACATTTGACACATTTGCATTAGATTTTAATTAATCTGTGTTATGTACATCAGAGTTGGGATTTTTAATTTAATAAAATAATAATAATCTTAATTTATATAGCACCTTTCAAAGTAAAGTTACTAAGTGCTTTGCAATAAAACTGAAGAAAAATTAAAACACAAGGAAAATAAAATAAAAGCATAAAATACATTAAGGTAAATATGAATGGAAAAAATAATACAATAAAAAATAAAAACAATAAAACAGACAGGCATCTCAATAGACCATTTGTCATTTTGCAATGTTTTAATAATATTTATGGTAAATACAAGATTAGTGCAGTGTTGTAATGTAGATCTAACACTAATATTAGTAGAAAACACACAACACACACACACACAACACACACACACATGCACGCACACACACGCACACACACACACACACATGCACGCACACAAACACACACACACAAACATGCACGCACACACACACACAGTAAGACGTCCTGTGTGTGATACAAGTCATTTGTGCTTTTGTTGCGATGATCAAACGATGTTTCTGCAGTGAGCGTCACGCTGCTGCGTCAGCGTTTCTCATTAACATCACTGTGGAATGTGGACGCACTCGTCATGTTTCTGCTCCGGCATGTGACGAATTTAAGATTCCTACAACTTCAGTAACAGCATGTCCACCGTCAGGACGCATTTTATCAAATCAAATCAACATTTATTTGTGTGTAACACAACGATGCACAGTACAGTGTGCAGACTGCAGCATGAAAAGACATTCACACACACATCGTTGTTTTAGAACAATATTAGAACAATAAAATATAGTGTACAACAACAATGTACAAAAGAATAATATATCAGTCTATATTTTCATGTAAAAACAGTAAAGTAATGCCTGTTCAAAACTTGCACACGATAAAGATAAAAATCTTTTTAATGGGATTTGTAAATTTAGTCTACAACCACGCTAGCATGGCAGTGCTTTGAGCTAAATGCTAATGCTAGCATGGCAGCATGTTAATATGCTGATGTTTTGCAGGTATAATGTTAATGTTTATAATCTTAGTTCAGCGTGTTAGCATGCTAACAGCTAACATTTGCTAATTTGCACAAAACAAAGAACAGGCTGCAATGTCTTTAGTTTTGCAGGTATTAATAAACAAATGCAAAGTTTGACCTGATGATGGCGCTATATGAAAAGTCAAAGTTTCACCAAGGTTTTTACAATTCATCCTCAAGATAACATGGATGTCTGATCCAAACTTCATGAAAATCCATCCAATAGTTGTTGAGATATTTCACTCTGAAAAATAAAAAAATAAAATTTACATTTCATTAGCCAAAAATACTGTTAAGTACAGTGATGGAGGAAGTACTAATACCACACTGTAAAAATACTCTGTTAAAGTCCAAAATTCAAAATGTTACTTAAGTAAAAGTATAATCAGGAAGACATACTTAAAGTATTAAAAGTAAAAGTACTCAATGCACAAAAAAAAAAAAAAATCCTCACGTTTGAGAATCTGGAAACATTAATTTAAAAAAAAGTTTAGTTCTGTCAGAAACTAATGAATCAGCGAATCATTTCAGCGGTACGTGTAGACTTATATATTTAATTTATAACAAAACCATCATCTTTTATAAACTCTCCAGATGATTTGTGTGCAGAAATCTGAATTTGTAAAAGACGAGAGACAAAGCAGCAGCACCAATAAAAAAGTTTTACCTCGTACTTTGTAAAACAAAACTTAATCCTCCTTAATCCGTCATAATCTGAAAAAATAAAAACATTGGATGAATTTAAAAAATTTAAGTAATCGATGACACAAACTATTTGACATTAACTCAATATAATATATTTAAATCAGTTAAACCTGTATTCTTTAACTCATGCAAAATAAGTTGTCCTAAATTAAAAAATTAAAAAATAAATAAAA
This sequence comes from Heterobranchus longifilis, assembly GCA_028570985.1. Lineage (NCBI taxonomy): Eukaryota > Metazoa > Chordata > Actinopteri > Siluriformes > Clariidae > Heterobranchus > Heterobranchus longifilis. The sequence goes on from JAOVVB010051455.1 coordinate 13,339, forward strand.
AGTTGTCTTTATTGACTTCATTCAACCATTTTTTAAAAGTTGGATTATTTTAGGTTGTCTCAACTGAAATGTTTTAATTTGATGTCCCGCTGCCAGTTTATATTGTATCAAAAATTAAAAAAAAAAACCATAAATATAAATTAGAAAGTTTAGTTTAAATGAACAAACTAATAATTTTCAACTATTAGAATGAGAAAAACACATTGTTTTTTCAGTGTAGTTCTTTGAATGTAATTATATTTTAAAGCAATTAAAGTTTTACTGACATGCACATGATCTGTCACTTGTATCTTATATGGATCTTTACTAAAACATGGTAAAGTTTACTAAGAGTTGTCCACGGCTGATGATGGTATGTCCCGTATTTCACCTAAAATCACTCTTCTGTGCAGTGATCTCCCCTCGACTGTCCCTCTTAATTGGGGACATGAAAGTCAGCGAAATAAATTGCGAGCATTTTTTCCCATGAAGGAGAGAACACGATCGGTAGCCATCAGGTATTTGGCTGCTTTGTCTGACGGGGGATTCCGGCCATTACTGGACTTGACTAATTAGTGGCTCGGCTTCATTAAACGGAGTCGCCACATTCTTTAAAACCCAACGCCCCGACTCCGGACGCAGGAATTTGGATTTTTAAGGAGATGAAATGTCACGGTAACTGATCAAAGACAATTGTTTGAAAAGATGCCACAAATAAACGGCAGCTTTCATCTCTGTGAGGCCTTCGGAGGAAAACTATGAGAGGTTCGTATCTGTGGAGTAGAAATGATGATTTGTGTTTTCTGTTTCTGATCCGACTGCAGAGGAGACGTGGGACGATATTAAGACTTCACGTCACGATTCTCCTGGACAAAATTATTCTGAGTCACGATATTATCCCGATAATCAACGAAATATTTACATATTTATACATATAACATATACATATAACACTGGAATCACTTTACCTTATATGTTGCATTGTTGTGACTTTTTTCTCTGAAACATTACGACTTTTTTCTCGAAACATTACGACTTTTTTCACAAAACATTACGACTTTTTTCACAAAACATTACGACTTTTTTCTCGAAACATTACGACTTTTTTTTTCAAAACATTCCAACTTTTTTCTCAAAACATTACAATTTTTTCTCGAAACATTACGACTTTTTTCTCAAAACATTACGAATTTTTTTCTCAAAACCTTACGACTTTTTTCTCAAAACATTACGACTTTTTTCTCGAAACATTACGACTTTTTTCTCGAAACATTGCGACTTTTTTCTCGAAACATTACGACTTTTTTCTCGAAACATTGCGACTTTTTTCTCGAAACATTACAACTTTTTTCTCGAAACATTGTGACTTTTT
>JAOVVB010051464.1:0-14689 GCA_028570985.1 Heterobranchus longifilis
ATGATTCATTCATATATTGCAATATATTAATAAATATAAGCACTAGTTTCTTATACTGTATATGGAAATGTATTATTTAAACATTATATTTCACAATACAGTATATTGCCATTTTTTTTTCCCGTAAGGGTGTGTACACAGGTCTTTGCATGAGCATGTGTTTGTGCCTATTAACTTCTCCCCAGGGATTACAGATGAAAATGTTTCTTTTTGGTCAAACACTGGCTCATTTTTCGGGAAATTTTATGCTGCTTAAGCGCTGTCCCTGACAAATTAGTAAATAAATAAATAAATAAACGGTAAATGTGTTACGAATGCATAGATTGTGCTGTGGCTAATGTTCAGTCTGTTAGAGTCTGAATTTAATAGGCATTTTGTTGATGGCAGAATATGGCCAAAGTGATACAGTACATATACTGTACTTATACCGTATATACTGACGTGTATGGGGGTGTATGTGTGTGTGCTTGTGTGTCTGTCTTTGCTAGAGCCTGTTGTACTGTATCACCCAGTGTTCAGCAGGAAATCCTTCACCGCTGATCTTTAACTCTAACAACCATCATGAATCATGCTTTCTCTTTGTCTCTTTATGTCTCTTACACCATCAGACAAGCACACACAAAATCTTTTCAAATCTTAGAGTGACATAAAAATCTCACAAAAAAAAAGCTCTAAAAAAATTTCTACAGTTTGTTTGGCCAAGATTTGATCTCACATGCTTGAGCTCAAACAGCATTTATTGATGACCTGGATGTACTGTATAGCAGGATAACTCCTGAAGTGTATAGGGCAATACTCTCTGCTCAGATTCAGCCAAATCCTGCAAAACTGATATTGCGGCTGTATAAACCCAATGCATACAGTAAAAGCTACCCAAGGAAAAGAAATTTGATAAGGATGGATCTCATACACTACATGAGTGCCTACAGATGAGGCTCTTTTCCCTAAAGAGTGGCTATAAACGTATATTACATGGACAAGAATTTTGGGAGACCTGACCATCACACTGCACAGACTTGGAGTTTCCGTTCATTTGAACTAAGAGACACAACCCTGTTCCAACAAACAGGAACTGGAACCCTATCGCCCTACATCGGTGCTTGATCTCATTAATGCTCTTTTAGCTGAATGAACACAAATCCCCAAACCCACTCTTGTGGAAAGCCTTCCCAAAAGACTGGAGCTTATTACAATAGCAAAGGGAGACTAAATTTGGAATGCAAATAAAGTGAACAAAGAAAAACCCACACGCAAATAATCTTCAAGCACACAGACTAACGGAGATGAATAAAAAGTGACAGGTGCAAAGAATAATCAAGAGGAGGTGGTACTGGAGAAGGTGAAAAGCAGAAAGCAGAAAGCAGTGTCTTTTTCTCAGTTCACGCTTGTATTTGCTCTTGTAAACGTCTTCCCCTCTGCAGTTCAAATATACCAGCAATACTGTGATCAACTGGGGATATTGACGACCTCAGCAGGTAACAGAATACACAATGCTCAACATCATGCTCATGCTCATGCAGCTGACTCACAGAGGAGAACTTAATACTGTATATTGACTGTGTATTTACGCTCTCTGGTTGAAATCCACAGTTTGTAATGCATGTCGCGTTCCAGTGACTTTTTTTTTCTTCTCTTTTTTTTCGAGCAGCTGGACAGGCCAACCTTCATTCTGTTTACATTAGGAGGTATGAGGAAAGGAAAGTACATTGTAATTCAGCAGACATTCTTAAAGCTGGTTCGAAACTGGGACGATCTTTAGTTAGTTTCTGAAAGTTTCAGAAAACTTCAAAATCTATTGTCCTTAAAGTTATTGTGGATAAAACTTGTGATTTGGGTTATACAAAACATTAAATGCTAGAATTGAAATAATGTTTTCCCCCCCTAAGTAAAGATTAAAACACTTGTGCATTTGCTGTTATGAGAAAATAACAGTTTAACTTTCTGTCATTATGAATTTGACCATTTTTCTGTGACAGCACAACTTAACATATTTATTTTTGTTCATACCACACTACAATAATATGTATTTTAGATAATACAATGAGTACAGAACCAGATAACACAATGAGGACCAACACAAATTTGTATTTATTTTCTACATTTTATAATAACACTGGATTATGAAATAACACACATGACATTCAATAATTAAGCAACAGTTATAATAACAATAACAATAACATTTAAAACATGAAAGTCAGGAGTTGTGTTCAGGAGAACAGTATCGTGTCGAATGCATTTGCAAAACCCATCAAGCACCATAATGAAACTGTCTCTCATGAAGACCATCCCAGGAAAGCAAGACCAGAACTGACCTCTGCTGCAGAGGAGAAGTTCATTTAGAGTCACCAGCCTCAGAAATCACCACTTAACAAACAGCACCTCAGATTAGAGAAGTTATAAAGGATTAACAGAACAGAAGTAGCAGATACATCTCAATATCAAAGCAGATTATTGTATATTTTTTGGTCACCTTAAGGATTATTTTACATTGTAAAAAGAAATAAAAGTCAGTAAAGACCATGCAATTAGATGATGTGTCCAAACTTTTGACTGGTAGTGTATGTTTTCTGCATGTTTGCATAGTTTCATTTAATATTGTGGAAATTGAAAACAATTTCTTGTAATAGCTATAAACCCTTCATATCTTAAAGTAGTAGTAAACCAGGCGTTTCTCTTTAAAAGTCTCTTTCTCTTTTCATAAATGTTACATAAACATGTCTTATTTTATTTATTTATTTATTTATTTATTTATTTACATTGCATGTTTTTGGATATTTTTATTAACAGGTTTTGATTATATAGAGAGTGGAGATGCCATATCATTTGAGATGCTGTTATAGAAAATTACTCAACACCTTTGGACCAATCAGAATTTCAAATTTAATAGCACAGTGGTATAAATAAAAAAAGATTGTTAGCTGCAATTTTGCTGACTAGATCTATAAAACTTCCAAGAGAGAAACTAATAAAATGTAAAATTTAGCATAGAGGTGCAAAACTGTGTTGTTTTAAATAGATTTCTCTTCAATGGCTGATGTTCTAGCATTTTGGACATACTGTTGAATTTTGGTTAAACTACACTTTCTTCCTTCATTTATCTTGAGGAAGAATCAAACCAGACATCCTGGAGCTGTCAGGCAGTATCACTACTGCTTAAGGAAAAATGTGTGTGCTGTATACTGTAAGTGTGGGTTGCATGTGTGAAAAGAACAAAAGTGGTTAATGAGATGATGATCTGGATAGGGTGACCTTACTGAAAATAACACATCTATTAGTCAATGAATATCTGCTTCTATTTAAAGAAACTATTTTTAGGACATGACGGATAACATTGCATGTAAATGCATTGTTAGGAAATATAAAATCTGTAAAGCATTTCTGGATCTTTGTAAAATATTTGTTAATCTATCATATAACGTAAACCAGGCCTTCTATTTAGTTCTAAGCCTATGAATCAAGGTACGTAATAAAGAAGTAAATATCACAGTGAATTGCGTGAGACAGAAACAGACCCAGGGCAGCACTGGCGCACTGGATTGGATTGGGTGTATCTGTGTGTCTGTGTGCTTCCTGTCCTGTTATAGTTAATGATGGCACTTTTTTGTTGTTTTGTTGACGCCTTGTCTCATTCTGCAAGAGTGCAGAAAATCGGCATTGTCAAAAATATACCTTTGGCAGCCACCTGAGAGACAGAAAGCTTCAGACCTTCTAGAATTAAGGTCACAATAGTGCACACACATTTCATAATGACATTATCAACTCTGTAATCCCGCTTCAATTTTCTCGGCCTGGCTCCAAAAAGTGTTATTAAAACTTGGAAAAATAGTTGTGAACCTTCAACTTTGTGAAATGAATGTGTGTGGCGGCGGGCATATAGCCAGTGCCTCTTACCATCTGACAGGAAAAAACTGTAAGGCAGTGGTGGCTCAATCGGTTAAGGCTGTGGCTGGGTTACTGATTGGAAGGTCGGAAGTTTGAGCCCCAGCACTGCCAAGTTACTGCTGTTAAGCCCTTAAGCAAAGTCCTTAACCCTATTTGCTCCAGGGGTGCTGTCTCTGCACTCTGACCCCAGCTTCCTAACTGGGATATGGGGGAAAATCATTTCACTGTGCTGTAAGTTACATGTGACAATTAATGGAATCATTATTATTTATTATTATTAAAAAGGGAGGACACAGCGCATGCTCAGCACCATGGACAGCTCCACCATGGTGGAGGTGATATAACTCAACAAGGCTGGCAACAGATTATAGGTCACCATCCTGCAGTCATCTGTGGCCTATAGCAGCGAAAGCTCAGTGCGGTAAGTAGGATGTACACAGCCTATAGCTCATACCTGTCTCCTCTGCCGAGGGCATCCACTCCCCCAGCTGTGACTCATATATTTTTGTTGTTACTTTCGAGTGCACATTTTTTGCTACATTGAGAAGTGGAAAATAAAAAGAACTCTAGGTTATCGCACTGCACTGCTGTCTCCTGGAATCTGTATCCCACTCACTGCCCACTTACAATGTGTTTTAGAAAAAAATCATGAATGACAATCATTGGAGATCACTTAAACTATTGGTGAAGTTGTATTACAAAAAGTGGACAGCAGAACTAAGCTAACAGTGAAAATAAAAACATTTCTCAATTGGATTGGGACTAAATAGCTGTGTGGTGCTGAGAAAACCTCTTGTTAGTGAGACTAAATGTGTCCTGTAATCAAAGCTACTGTACAGTAAAGGTGGTCGAACTAAATATTAGAGTGCATGACTTCTTTTTTTGTGGTCAGGCTTTGTATCTTAGAATATACAGATGGATGTAATTTAAATATAAAACAAGATCTTGGAGGCCAGATAGTGTGTTCAATCTGCCTCTTAATTTAATCTGCGATTAACTTTTCTGTCTGCTTCTCCTCCCCTGACCATGGCGCAGGGTGTTGACCATTCCAATGGGCCTCTATTAGCACATAATGCAGTTTCCATTGTTTTCACTAGGTGCAATAATAATAATAATAATAAAAATAATAATAATAAAAACTAACATAAAAATAATATAACTACATCAAGCTATAATAATTATATGGGGCATTTAAATCAAACTGGGACTATTTTCACAAGTGTTTTAAGTGTAAAAATTTATTTTATTTCTCTATATAATCCACTGCTACACTAATACACTTATCCCAGTGTTTCACTAGTACTTGAATACCATTAACGCAGAAAATTTCTCAGTACCATCCATGATCCATGATCGGACTGTTTGCTTCACGTCTGAAACTCTAACCTCCCAAGAACTCATTTAACGTGTGCAAATGGCTTGGAGCAAGGGAATGTGGCAATAACTCCCAGCCAGTCTCTGTTATTTGCAAGCAGTGTTGGCGAATGTGTATAGTTCACGTAAACAAGTTGGCGATAAGTTATCCATCAATTTTCACGAATCAGGAATTCAACTCGCTGAACTACAGTGCACTCCTCGGCCGAGATCATCATTCATGGACGTATAGGCTTTTTAAACACGTTTGCACCATTTAAATGTTTTACTGTGGCTAAGACTTTCATCACTGTACTGTGCCTGAGGTCTTCTGTAAATGTCACTTGGATTCACGCATTCATTAACCAAAAATTTCATCACAAGTCTTGGTTTAACCTGAATGCCCTCATAGAATGGTGAGGTAGTCAGTGGAACGTCTTTCACATAGTGACATTAAGTATTGATGGGAATTTAAAATGTATAGAGTTGTGAATGGGAGCTTTATGAAGATTAACATTAAATATAATTTGAATGCATTAAAATATGATATTCTGTTCAATATATTTCATGTTATTAATTCTTTTTTTTTTTCTGTTAAATTTCACTGGAACATTCAGTGCACCTGTTTTTCTGTAAACGCACTTTTTAAAAAAATGTATGTCTCTACATCTGCCATGTCGTCTTTTTTCTGTTATTTAGCTTTTGTTTTTTCTCCTCACTGCTTCCCACTGCTGATTCTTTTAAATTACTCAGCTGCTTGCCAGGCCACCATTTTAAATAGGAATTAATTTCTAGTGATCTGACTGGTTAAATGTCAGATAAAACAGCTAAACGTTAAATAAAACAGCAGTCACAAAAACATATATACACACACACACACACACACACACACACACACATCACCATCTTTGATCTATTTGGGAAGCTGCAAATGTGTGGCTTCTAAGCCACAGATCTGTGAGAGCGACACTTCAGGGACCAACAGATCGATGGTTGCTGTGTATCAGTACAGCACTGAATCTGTCTCTCAGTCAGAAATGCTGGTGAGTCAGTAATGCAATAAAGCCTTTTTCTTTTCACAGAGAGATACTTATAGGATAAACTGCAGAAATATGTTTTTTTTTTGTATTCTGAGCTGATCTTATATACAGCACATTGTTTAGCTGATCCCAAGCACTTTTTCACAGATTCTGAAAACTTTGTTTAGCCAATTTGACACTTTACTTGATCTTCACCAGTTTGTTTAGCTGATCTTAAGCATTTTGTTTAGCTGATCTTAAGCATTTTGTTGGCTGATCTTAAGCATTTTGTTGGCTGATCCTGAGCACTTTGCTTAGCTGATCTAAAGCCATTTGTTTAGTTGATCCTGAATACTTTGTTTAGCTAATCCTGAGGACTTTGCCTAGCTGATCTTGGACATTTGCTTTACCGATTACGAGCACTTTGCTTAACCAATCCTGACCACTTAGTTTAGCTGATCCTGATCATTTCATTTAGCTGAACCTGATCAATGTGTTTAGCTGATGTGCGGTTTGTTTAGTTCATCAAAAGCACTTGTTTAGTTGATCCCAGGCATTTTGTTTGGCTGATCCTGACACTGTGTTTAGCCAATCCTGAGCACTTTGTTTAACCGATTCTGCGCAATTTGTTTAACCTACTGCACAATTTGTTTGACAACTTAGTTTAGCTGATCCTGCCCCTGAAGTTTAGCTGATCCCAAGCACCTCATTTAGCCAATACTGAACACTTTTTCTAAACTGACATATTTTATTTAAGAGACTTCTGCTCTAAATTTAAATATATTTAGTTATTTTCAGCCTGGTTTACCATAAATGCTAAGTTCAACACTTTGACTAAGCTTAATGTAATAGGTGTTGATTTAACAAAACAGACTGAGTGAGATGTAATGACTGATAGGAGGCCTGCGCTGCATTTGGCACAACAATGACAAGCTGAATGAAGGAATTTATTCTAGCCTAGTGACCTTTTGCTATATAGACAGAGTATAAGAGAGAGGGAGAGAAAGAGAGAGAGAGAGAGAAAGAGCGAGCAAACGTATTTAGATGTTCAGATGCTGATGTGTACTGTACTGTATCGGGGCACATACCTAATTCAGTTTGAAATACTGGAACATGAAACACTTTGGCCTTGCATCACTACGTGCGAGTGTAACAACCCTAAGCACTGTAGGTACTCTTGGGATACATCTGTATCGCAGCACGGTGCTCTGTTTCAAATTCAATTCACATTCACACGCTACCGTTAGCTGAGCTGAATTCTCAATCCACTGCAGGTGAAAGGTTGTGCAAGTAAATCTGCAGAGAGTAAACAAACACATTGTTCAATGTACGCAGTGCAACTCTGAAGCACAGAACCAGATGCATGAGAAAGAGAGAGAGAAGGGATAGGTAGGAGCATTCAGTTAGGCTAACTCATGATAACGTGATGTTAACCAGGACAGAGATGTTCCTCCCGAGCTTCAGTTATTCCACAACTGTTTCATTTTCAGAGCTCAAATACATGACAGATGTAATAACTGTGTTTATCAATTCCCTGCAACTGATCATGCCTTTATAAAACTTGTTATATTTGTGGCCTCAACAAAACTTTAACCTGTTTTGGATGCTATCCGTATTGGTCAGTGCTGTCTCTCTCGCTTCATTTACACTTTGTGGGTGGTTTAATGGCGACAACATAGAAAGCAGATTCACACACAGTTGGCTTATTTAATCACACTTAGTAGGGAACAAAAACACCCCAGGGTGTGCTGCTATAGGAAAGTAATCAAACACAAGAATGGTGTGATGCAGTTGCCTGCAAATATTTGATGATTATTTCCTAATATCATACCATTATCATATTATATTATATTATGCCACATCAACTTAACAATTAATTGTTTATATCAAAGAGTATATACCAGAGTATATATATGAGAGTATATACCAGTAAACTAATGTCAGGACGATAGGCACCCAAGGCTCACCCATCCCTGTGGGGACCGAAGTTCAACCTGTTCAGTCCGAACCCACAGAAAAGCCAATGCAGCGCAAATTGCAGAAAAAACCAGAACACCCTGTGCACCACTTCCTGAACGACTCACTCACTCACTCAGTCACTCATCATCTATACTGCTTTATCCTGTATAGATGATGAGTGTAGGGAGCCCGGATCTTTAGGGAGCCCGGATCTCAGGAGACTTGGGGTACAATGCAGGATTCAGCCTGGACAGGGTGCCAATCCATCGCAGGGCATGCACACATACACATTCACACATTCATTCACACACTATGGATAACTTTGGGAACACCAATTAGTCTAATCTGCATGTCTTTGGACTGTGGGAGGAAACTGGAGTACTCAGGGGAAATCCATCAAGCACAGGGAGAACAAACTCCATGCTCACAGACATGACATGGTGCAAGGTGAAAGTGTACTAAGCCACTGTGCCGCCTCCACCAATGATCTCCTTATGGAAGGTCACAATATTCATTTTCTCCCAGACTCAACAGAGTATCAGAATCACTTTCTCAAAGATGATGGTTCACAACTATTCTTCAGATTTTTTCATTATTGTATTTAATTTTATTAATTTGCTTGATGCAGGTTTTGCTTGATCCTTCTGAAATTGAGTTACATTGTTGTCTCAACCACAGGATATGTCTTTTGACATGGATTGAGAAGCAATTCACTGCATCAGTTAAGGTTAAATAACTTGTTCCCAGCTGAACCATATTAATCACTGCAGTAATTATCCAACTTAACTATTTGCTTGGTTAAATCCAGGTGGTGACAGTGTAAAGTATTATTCCTTTCTCAAAGCAGATTTCTTTTTTACCTATGAAATTAAGTATTCACGCTTATAACTGAGCGTGTGTAGTATCAGACAATTTTTTCTAGAAATCTTACAGTAAAATGGTTACCTTGAGCCTCAGCTGAAAGCTTCTTGACCTAATTTTCATTGGTGCAATATTATACATTTTAATACTTAATGTATAATAATACACACCAATTTTTTGCCTGCGTTTTATGTAACGTTTTATTATTATCCCTCTCTTTAGGAGGTATGTTACAACCTATGTATGTTCCTCCCACTTGCATCTCAGTAAAAGAGCACTTGAGCTTGGAACACTCCCACACTTTTCACTGCAACATTGCAAGGTCATAGCCCGTGTGCTAACATGGACAGATCAATAATCCTGCCTTGTTCTCAGCTTTGCTTTACTGACATCACTGTTAGACATGGAGAAAGAGGTGATCCTTTAGACCAGGGGTTTTATACAAACACACACACACACACCAGCTACTTGAATACAGCTATTTCTCAAAGAGGAAATCAGCTTTTATTTATCTCTTAACAATGGCTTTAAAGGAGAAGACAGCAATAATCTACCTGAATTTTGTTTCCTGTTAAATCTAGTCTTCAGTGTCCATGCATATTGCTGTTGTTTTAGGCTATGTGGTATCTATATTTAATGCAGGTACATCATTCACTCAGTGCATTTCTTATCTTGGGCTTGTGTCGAAAAAGAGACAGAAGGCTGTGTGGAAACTTGCCATGGGACACCTTGCAGGATTCAACACCCACATACGAATTTATAAAGCCAGTGAAAGATAAAAGCCACTACATGAACTATACATGAACTGAACAGCCTAGCAAGGAGAATCTGCAGGTTCGTTAAAAAATTTGACCATTAAAACATTTAAGGAAATTCACACAGTCACTGTATGTTTTGTTAATGATAATCCAAAAATCATCTTCATTCTTTAATCAGTGTTTGCAGTCACATGACAGATGTTGGCATTCTCTCACACTGACGTATCAGGTTTATATAGCCTCCAGGATTGAGCATTGAAGCTACTGCAGTATTGAACATATTCAATGCAGTCATGAAGTTTTAACCCTTAATAGGGTGAAAAACTACATTTAGTGACTCACAAGTGCCGGGATCGCAACTCAAGAGAAAAAACATATATTTTTTTAAATAAGTATTTTTGACATTGTTATGTGTAAACTAGCTTAAGTAATATTAAAATATTAACCAATCTCAGTAAACATTTTCAGTTTAGCTTTTTTAATTAATAGCTATTGGTGCAGGTGTTTGTTTACATTGAGCAAGTAGCTTATTATTAGCTTATTTTAAAGTACATTATTAAATCAGACACAAAACGGTTCATCGCATCGCTTTTACTCAACGTTTTGATTTCTCTTATAGTGCAGGTTAAACTTCAGGCAGATATCTAAGTACTGCAAAAGTTTCATTCAATTCTGTCCAGACAGTTTTGCGTGATGCTGTGACATAATCTGGCTGGAGAGACATAAATACAGACAGGAAATTATTTCTGAGACTGGTTTTGGCTCCTCCAGTGTAAGAATATCAATAAAAAAGCTAACAGACAAAACTTTTCTTTTATTTATAAAGATAAATGTGCCTGATAAATGTGTTAAAATATATTTTTTTATATACACCTTTTAGAACATGTATTACCCCAGACAAAGGAACCATATGCGGTAACTTCAGTGACCTTGATTTGCAGCAAAAAATTACAAGAATAAAAGGTTTAAAAGGAAGAAGAGTGTCTGTTTTAAGCTGAATTCGGAGAAGAAGAGGTATTTCTTTAAGAAGAGTTATTTATTGCTTGTTGTGTCCGCTGTAACTTGATATATTTACCGGTCCGGGCCTGATCGACTGGGAGAGACAAACACACACACACATGAGGACATGATTCTTGAAGATCTCCATTTATTCTCAGCAAAGAGAGCATTTTAAAGCGGTGCTGTGTCCTGAACATTAAAAGAACCAGTCTATAACATGTCAGTCATAGAGAGACCCAGAGACAGACAGGTGATTGGAAATACATTTGCATTCTTCTGGTTAAGCAAAAGGGTTCCAGCGGGCAAGAGCTGTTTGGATGTATATAGTCTGGATACAGGATATAGAAGGTGTTACCACATAAGAAGTCAGGAAGCACAGGGACTTATTAGATTATAATACCTTACAATATTATAAAGTAAAAAAAAAATGTAAAAAAAGAGTTGTGGGAGAATTTTTGCATTTCCATAAATGTATTCCATAAATGCCCTATAAAGCAGTGCATTTTTTTCCCCAAGTAAACCCAAAAGAGTGTGGATACAAATTTGGACAAACGGCGGTCTGGCAGATTAATTCCATCTCTGAAACACTACCTGAATAGTGATCATTTTACATTCCTAGACATGGGATTTGTATTTCATTAACAATAAAAAAAAAAGGTCTAACATCTTTCTACTGCATCAATTGTTCACAGGAATAGAAATATCAAAGAGGAACCTATTAAAACAGAATATATCAGATACAGCCATGTCAACTCCAGGTTAGATGTATTGAACAGACAAATATAATCATTTCCAAACGGACCTGGGCTTTGTGTCAGACTCAGGAGAGAATCTGTATAAATTAATGTTTTTTTTCTTTGTTTTTCTGATAGGAAACTTGTGATTTTATAGATATCAGATTAGCGATTACATTAAATGAATAAAATAGTGGCGGTACAGAAAACAGGCCACTGAAAGTGAATCAAGGCCAAGCTGTGATGCCAACTGCAGACACTCTATAGTGGAGCGTATAATAGAGGCAGACAGCATTAAGCTAGAATAAAAAATGTAGGTGAGAGATAAGACATCGCACCGAGACAGTGAAAATGCGAATATGAAAAGACAAATTATTTAAAGCTTAACACACAACAGGTGTGCACAATCAGATAACACACAAATAACAGGATAGAAACAAAAGCACAATACAAAACCAACTCAACTCAAAACCAAAGAAAAAGGAGGGAAATATGGCACATGTTTGAAATGGGGACAAACTCCTTTAATAAAAAGGATCATTGAAATTTGTTCAAACCTGCCTACTGTTTGATAATCATCTTACTAATTTTGTAATATCATTCTTTTTTTCTAATTCCTTATAATAAATAATCATCCAACCTTGAAGGATAGTTTGTGGAACATCCTGAACCTGAAATGGACTTAACTGAGATTATGTCATGAATCTAAGAGGGGTGTTCCAATCAAATGGGACGTTTGGTTGCGCAGAATAACAAAACACAATAACGACAGTTTAAAAACTCCCTTTATTTCTTTATATAATCCCTTCAGTACTGCTTGGATACCATTAAGGTAGAAAATCTTTTCAGTACGCTGGAGTCATGATCATGATCCGACTGCCTGCTTCACGTCTGAAATGCTGGCCTCCCAGGAATTCCTTTAATGGCCCAAACATGGGGAAACGGCTTGGAGCGAGATCAGAACTGTATGGGGGATGTGGAAATAACTACCAGCCGAATTCCTGTAATGCGCACGTGATGTCTCTTCTCTTGGTTGGTGACAAAGAATCTATTGATTTTCAAAGGATTAGGTGTTCCACTGGCTAAATACGGGAACAACTGCAGCTCCAAGCTACCTTGGACGAGATCGTCATTCATGGATGTACGGCCTTTTTAAAAAAATGTTTGCACCATTCAAATGATTTGTACACCTTCATTCATGAGAAACGCCATCACAAGTCTGACTTGAACATCATATTGTGCAAATCCCAATAATGTATTATGTGTACCAGACAAAATAGTAAAAAGTCTAAGGGGTGCATACTTTTGCAAAGAACTTCATTAAAAAGATTCAGATTCAGGAAGAAAAAGAGTCATCAAGAAATGCATGCCAGAGAGCCTTGTTACATCAAATCATTAAGGTGTTTTTTTTTTTTTTTTCAGCAGAACCGTGTTACACAGCTTGAGGCTGTGGGCCAAATTACCGGCCGAAGCACTGCAGGATTTATTCTGCATGTAATTAACAAAAGCAAATGTTTCCTGTTTAATCTACAGAACAGTAATTTGCTGTAATTGCTACAAAACTACGCTCCCGAGAGATAAGTGGTTTATTTAAACGTTGTTTTGTACGGTACACTGCTTCCTTCTACTACTCCTGCTTAATTAGCTGTACTGAAACATTATTTCATTAGAAATAATCTCACACATTACTTTGCTTTGAGACAGATTGCTTTGTTTCTTTTTCCAAAACCTTCTGAAAAGCAACAATGGCTAAGTCTGTCAGGGGTAAAAAGGAAGATCTACACCGAAATACGCTAATCTGTTGGTGCTGTTTTTTTCCTCTTTACAATCACGATTCTGACCTGTTATGGTAAGTCTTATTTATTTAAATTACTTTTTCAATGTGTTATGCTTAACACTTCCTGCTATCAATTTTATTGTAAAATAAAAAGAACAAATCTGTATTCTGATCACGCTGTAGAAGCTATGTTAAGCTTCAATACTTCAAGTGTTTAATTAGACTCATGGCTTATTTTTCCATTAATAAACACCATGGAATACCTGGATTAAAATAACCATTTCTTCAATTTTAAGAAATAAATGGGAATAAATAATGGTCACCATTGGCCTCCACAGTCCCTAGTTGGACTACAGAGGCTTCTAGATGATGGATTGATAGATGCATAAAGCATATGCAGAAATATTAAAGCAGGCAAGGAGTAAGTATCTGCTTTGAGGCTGAAGGCATAAACAGGTAAGGCTGAGAAACCTGATGAGGCTGTGGGAAGGCTGTAGAAGTTCAGTGATCTGGTGCTTGGACTGAATACAGGTACAACATAGGGTGGGAACATGAATAGATGACACTCCAGATATCAAGTAAACATGTACTACAAAGGAGTGGGAGCCAAACTTAACTAGGCAGAAATTTAGTGAGACTCTGACTTCAGTGAGTCAGAGAGATCTGCAGACTTTCCAACAAGAACCAGAATATAGGATAAATTCAGAAAAAAGAAGAATTCAGGAAACAGGATGATGGCTGGCAAGCTCAAACATGACATGAAGACACAAACTGGCAAAGAATAACCTGTGACTAATTAGTAGAATAGACAGGCAGGTTAATTTGAAAATTTTATGAGTTTTTATTTGAAAATGAGTAAACAATAAAATCAGGTGTGTGTCATGCCAAAGGTAACCGGTGAGTAACAACAAAGGCAGGAACAGATAACGAGAAAAAGAAGCTTGTGATATACAGTAGCTGACTATATGTTAGCCAGATAGTTGTTTAAGATTAGTGCATGTGATAGCTTCATACAAGACATTATTGCCTGACATGATGCAAACGTAACAAGCTGTGCATAGTTTGGAAGCATATGTGGAGATTTATATTCACATTTTTATCATATTGGTTATGTAATTAATCATTAATCATTTCCACAACATCATAAGACACATTCATAACCATCACAACATGTCAGTGTCAAGTTTGGATACTACAGTTTCACATAACACATGGCCATTCCTTTGCATTATTATTATTATTTTTTTTTAAAATATATATATATATATTTTTTTTTTCAAATTTTCTCCCCAATATTAGTCGTAGCCAATTCCTCCCCGTCACTAGGGGGCTCCCACATTAAGG
>JAOVVB010051480.1:0-10248 GCA_028570985.1 Heterobranchus longifilis
TCTTATCTTATCTTATCTTATCTTATCTTATCTTATCTTATCTTATCTTATCTTATCCTATCCTATCCTATCCTATCGTATCTTATCATATGTATGTGCAGTTGTTCTTCCATGCTGGTAAGCCTTCTTCTTCTTCTTGTGTTTAACGGCAGACTAGAATACTTGTAGGCGTATATTGTGTCTGGAAGTATTGCATCCCTGGTACCTACGGTAGCTGCGGTACTGTAGAAAAACAAGCACCGTCACATTTTCAGAATTTTGGCATCAACTTGGTACCGAAGCATCAGTTCTCATGACATCCTCAGACTGCACAGAAGGAAAAAAAGACAGGACTGACTGACAGGGTAGATTTTGAAAAGGTTATTTGACTGCTTCTCTTTTCAGTATTTCAGACCAGAGAATCTCATCAGTGGCTATCAACAGCTCTGGAGACTGGATCGGCTTCGGCTGCTCAAGTACGAAGTCTTTTCCTCTCATATTGTGTTTCTTTTCTGTATTTTTTTACTCCAAAAAATTAAATTAAATGCAAGTGTTGTTGTTGCAGGAATGGGCCAGCTGCTGGTGTGGGAGTGGCAGAGCGAGTCGTACGTTTTTAAGCAGCAGGGACATTTCAACAACATGGCCTCGCTGGCTTACTCACCGGACGGACAATACATCGTGACCGGAGGAGACGACGGCAAAGTGAGCGCTCCACACTTTCCACCGCTGCCTTTATAAATAAATAGCATTTCAGGGCAGTGTTCCTGCGGATCCTTAAAAAGTCTTAAAAGGCGTTGAATTCATGAATCTAAATATGATACCTTAAATCTGGTCTTAAATCAATCTTTCAAAAGTCTTAAAAATGCTAAGACATGGGAAGTAGGATTTAATTAATGTTTTTTTTCTGTAGTTGCATTGTAAAATCTCAAAATAATCTATTTTTAAAAATAATTTACCAAATGCCTCTCTCATTGACGTGCAAATTCAATGAAAATTTAACCAAGAATCTGCAGCATGGCTGAAATCGGTACAAAGCGATGCACACAAGGCTCAGAGTATTTTATACAAAAAGGTTTTTTACTGCACGATGGGAATCAAGACTCCCACATGCAGAGTGAAAAACACAAAATCGGCAACAAATGGCAGGTATTTCCCAGTGCTGTTCTACACTCGTCTTCTCCAAGTTATATAATTATGTTACAGTAAACATTTGGGCAAAATTGTCCCTAATCCTACGTACTTGATTCGTGTTTTTATTTTCTTCAATTTTGGTTATTGTAAAATTGGTCTTAAATTACTCCGAGGGGCATTAAAAGAAGTCTTAAAAAGTCTTAAATCTAACTCTAAAAACAACACACGGAAGTCTTGAAATAAATGTGTTTGTGTGAGAGTTTGAGTGTGGTTTCGCCCCCCGCAGGTCAAAGTGTGGAACTCCAACAGTGGCCTTTGTTTCGTCACCTTCACGGAGCACAGCAGCAGCGTCACCAAAGTCACCTTCACCTCCAGCGGCTTCGTCATCGTCAGCGCTTCTCTGGACGGGACGGTCAGAGCGTTCGACCTGCACAGGTGACGGACTGACTGATGCTGGTTCACTTCCAACATCTGATGAAAACTCTGAGAACAGAATGTCTTTGTGTCTAAAGAGAGAAGTGACTTTTAAATCAGCGTGTGTGTACGTTTTATTGATTGCAGGTACAGAAACTTCCGGACGTTCACGTCGCCGCGTCCCGCGCAGTTCTCATCCCTCGCTGTAGATGCCAGTGGCGAGCTGGTGAGCGCAGGAGCGCAGGACTCGTTTGAGATCTTTCTGTGGTCCATGCAGACCGGCCGGCTGCTGGAGGTAGGCACGTCGGCACACGTATCAATATTAACTGTGTGATTGTTGGAAGCAATTCATTATTTTTCTTCCGTATGTTTTTTGGATCGTTTCTTCTCATACAGATTGGCATATTGCAATTTTCACATATAAAGCCTGTGTCTCATGCGTGCTATTACTTTTTTTTATCAATGAGAAAAGTAATAGCATGCATGCTATTACTTTTCTCATTGATATCTATTACAGTGATTGAAATATGAATATTTTACTTTTTAATGGCCGTCTATGGGAGTGCACATATATTCATCAATATCTCAAATACTACACATGCTACAGTAATCATACTTTCTACATACGTGTCCCATGGAGATGTGCTCAACATATGAAAGCATGTTTTCAATAGCGGCACCATTATTACGGATTTTATGTTTTACAATATTTGCTCTGTATGCTTCTTGGATCGTGGCGATTCTACTGACATATTTCTGCCATTTTGGATTTTTTTGTTCAACATGTTTTTTGCTTCTATTGGCACATTTTTCATATTTTTACCAAAACCAGTACATATTTAGATGACCACAACCAGGATTTATGAGTTTGTTTTTTGATAACGCTTATTGTTTTTCTGTAATTGATTACCAAACTTTTGATACATTTAACGGGCCATAACTCTTCAATGCTGAATTTCATTGCAACCAAATTTGGGAATGTTGAACATACAGCCACAATGCAGAAGTGTGTAAGATCTCATGCAATTCTACCTACAGGGGGCGCTACAGTAACATTAAAACTTGATATTTCTGCATTTCTGTTGACCAATAAAATTAAACTTGGTAAAAAGAAAAAGTTCATGTATGGCACCAGTAGCTCCACCTTGTGGTCTTTAGAAAAACACCACAATAACTCTTGAACACATGATTCAATTGCCACTGATTTTGGGTGGTGTCTTCAGACGTGACTCACCAACGCTTCTCGCTGAGACTCTTTAGGAAGCTGGTGCAGCAATCACATGCATTTTCTTCAGAAAATGCAAATATTGTAGTTATTAAAATAATGCTCTGATTCACGGCACTGCCTCCTCCCTGTGGTCGACCTACAGGTCCTCGGGGGCCACGAGGGTCCGGTCAGCTGCCTGTGTTTCAGTCCGGTGCAGTCCATCCTGGCCAGCGCCTCCTGGGATCGCACCGTCCGGCTGTGGGACATGTTGGACAGCTGGCAGGTCAAAGAGACACTTCCCCTCACCTCTGATGGTAAATACAGTTTAGGGACGGGACAATAATGGATTTTATCGTGGGTCGCGATAAAAACATTCACAATAATAAGTTGATAGTGGTGAATTTCTGTTATCGGGATAATCGTGAATATTATCACGAATTGACTGTAGTTTACTACAGTGTCCTATCTGTGATGCCATAAACATATTTGTTTCGAGAAAAAAGTCGTAATGTTTTGAGTAAAAAGTTGTAATGTTTTGAGTCAAAAGTCGCAACGTTTCGAGTAAAAACTCATAACGTTTTGAGAAAAAAGTCGTAATGTTTTGAGAAAATAGTCATAACGAACGTGCTGGAAAACAGGGTTAGTAAACAGGAGAAAGCAGCGTTACCATGTTACCATGGTTACTTCTTTCTCTCTTTCAAACTCGGTGCAGACTAATTTGGAACGATGTTTGCTCTCTGTGTTTTTCCCCTCAGGTTTGTCAGTGACTTACCGCCCTGACGGTAAGGAGCTGGCTGTGGCCACTCTGAACGGAGAGGTCTCTTTCTGGAACCCACAAACGGCCACACAGACCGGCTCCGTGGCCGGACGCCACGACCTGGAGACCGGCCGCAAAGAGACGGATAAAATCACAGCCAAGCAGTCCGCAAAGGGCAAGTGAGTGACAGAACTGAACTTTGTTTCCTTTGTTTCAAAACACAAAGGAAAATATTTGATGGCTTTTTGTGGAATGTATAACTCAGGATGCGTTTCCTGTATTTTGTGCATGCAGGTCCTTCACGTCACTGTGCTACTCTGCGGACGGGGAGTCGATTTTGGCGGGAGGCCAGTCCAAGTTTGTCTGCATCTACAACGTCAAAGAACAGATGCTGATGAAGAAGTTTGAGATCTCCTGCAACCTGTCCTTTGATGCCATGGAGGTACGGCCTCGTGGAACTGCTGTGAAATAATCTTTCATTTAAAGTTTGATGTTTCATGGGAAAACCGTGGGATTCAGACGTCCAGATTCCTTGAACTTCCACCAAATGTTGTGGTCCTTCGTTGCCTGCAGGAGTTCCTGGACCGACGGAAGATGACAGAGTTCGGCAGCCTGGCTCTGGTGGACGAGGGAGCCGGAGACGGAGACGGGGTCAACATCAGCCTCCCTGGAGTCAGGAGAGGTACGACGCTCACGTCAACACTCCTTTTCTCACCTGAAAGTCATGTTTTTGTGACATTGTATACATTTAATCCAGTTAGTTTGGGTTTCACATTGCAGTTATGGGAGCGCAATAAAGAACTCTACATGACATACTTGCATCCTGTCGTCATCACCTACATGAGCTGCGTCTCCCGATACTTGTATCTGATTGGTTTGTAAACAGGCTTCCTCTCGTATCCTCTCTCTAGTGTCTCTCGTGACTTTTTGTGAGTTTTTTCCAGCTGAACACACGAGCACTTTACTTTCAGTTTTCATTCAGAGATAAACTGAAACCTACACTGTACTACTCTGCATCTACTCTTATAACATAACGACAGCCTGCCAGAACTTCCTGTTGTTGGTCCTAAAGTCCGAACCATCCAAAAACTATTTTCGCACTAGAAACGTGCCAGACCATGGTTCAGTTAGACCAATTCAGATCAAACTCAAAAGTCAGAAAGTCTGGACCAAATGACGTCGGTGTGAAAGCACTTTTAGACCACCTGTTGTTAAATATAAGAGTACCTTATTCTGTCTTAGTTCTTATAATTTCTTTAGTTCTTGTGGCTTCTTGACGTCTCCTGACACATTTGTTTTTAACTATCTGGATTTTTATGCATTTTTATATGTGTGCAAATAAAATACAAATAAAATAAAAGGTTTGTGAATTTGCTGTCACGCTGGCGCAAAGACAAATCGACTCCAGCACATGAAGACAAAAGAAGAATTGTCATCTGAAGTCATTTCTTGTTGTTGCTTGATGACTTCGTGTCATGTTCCTGTATTTACTCGTGTCGTTGCTTGACTTTTGCAGTTTATATCTTGTATATGTTTTTCTTTCTGTGTATCTTTACAGGTGATATGAGTTCTCGACACTTCAAGCCAGAGATCAGAGTGAGCTCGCTGCGGTTCTCCCCGACTGGTAGGTTTTGTGAGTTGGAGTAAAGTCTGACAAAAAAGTTTGGTTTTGCAAAAACACTTGCTCCCTCGGTCCTTTATCACAACAACTTCTCAGCATATTCACAGTCCCTCATCATACTTTAACATGCAACTGTCTTCTAAATATAATCTATTTTCATGTTTAGAAGACAGTGCGAGGGGAAACTGGTGTCCGGTAGTTTTATAAAGTGGTTCCATCTTTTCTCAGGTCGTAGCTGGGCGGCCACCACCACCGAGGGCCTGCTGGTCTACTCCCTCGACGGCTCTCTGGTCTTTGACCCGTACGACCTGGACCTGGACGTGACGCCGGCCAGCATACGTAAACAGCTGCGTCTTCAGGAATGGGCGGCGGCCATCGTCCTGGCGTTCAGACTCAATGAAAAGGCCCTCAAACAGGAAGTGCTGGAAACAGTGCCGCACGAGCAGAGTTAGTGAACCACCCTGTTTTTAAATGATTAGCTATGAACTGACTACCTCTAAGACTGATGGATGTTGTGGCTCGTTTGTGTTTCAGTCCCGGTAGTTTGTGGCTGTCTTCCGGACATTTACGTGGAGAAGCTGCTGGGCTTCGTGGCGGCGAGTTTGGAGAAGTCGGGTCACCTGCAGTTCTACATGACCTGGGCCCAGACCCTGCTCATGCTGCACGGACAGAAACTCAAGAACAGGTCTGCTCCCAGTGCTTTATTAATGTTTTTATTAAGGACGCATTAATGATACCGTACCTGATAATGTTTATCTGGTGCGCAGGTCCGGAGTCATCCTGCCCACCCTCCATGCGCTGCAGAAGAGCATCCAGAGACACTTTGACGATCTGTCCAAACTGTGAGTCTCAACATTTTTGTGTCTCACGATGAGCTGAATTATACAACGGTGTATTAGGGCCTTTGTAGGTAAAAAAAATAAAAATAAAATTACAGAACCGGGGAGGGAGGTGATATTCTGAGAAATAAATGCATAATACACTGGATAACACAGCGGCAGCATCTGTGGTGTGATGAGGTTGATCCAACCTTTCAAAGTGAAATGATTTCCCCAAGTTTTTTTCTTATAAATTTGTGAGTTATTTCAGGTAAATGTACCACTTTATTCCCAGAGAATATACCGTTTTTTTCTGTAATTTTTCCACTTTAATCTCAGAGAATATATGTTTTTTTCTCAGAAATGTACCACTTTAATCTCAGAGAATATACCAGTTTTTTTCATACATTTACCACTTTACCCTCTTCTGAGTTTTTTCTCTGAATATTACCCCCCCTCCCCTGGCTCCGTAATTGTTTTTGTTTTTTTTACCTACAATGGTCCTAATACGCCTCTGTAGAATTAATACCATTAATTAACATGCATTTTTTAAAAGTTTAACAAATTCCTTTTCCATACATTTTCCTGTTTCTGATCCTTAAATGTCATATTATACTTAATGTTATAGTACAAGTGGCCACAGTAAAGCCTGAATCCCAAACCTTTGTTTTCTTTGCACAGGTGTGACTTTAACATGTACAACATTCGCTACGCGGAGGCCCTGTCGAAGCAGAGGGGCGTAAAGAGAGCAGCTGAGGAGGACGTCAGGGAGGAGGATGAAGATGAAGAGCTGTCTGAAGAAATGAGCGTGGCGTCCTTGGACGATGCAGACTTGATGCTGTAGACCTGAAGCCAGTCCACCTCATTCCAACAACATGGCAGATATCACTGCACATAGAGAATAATAATGTTGGACTGTAAAAACAAACTAATTTTTGTCAACTTCAGAAAACATTATGATTGTAAAGTGTTTTTTTTTATTAAAATACATGTAAATGTCCATGATTTTATCTTTGGTCTGCATTCATTTTGGTTTCAAACTGCATTTGTGATTGTGCAGATAGCCTTCGCCAATCTTATAATGTTAGTTTATATATCAAGAGGGCAACATAGGGATGACCCCGGCTAGTTTGCTGAAAATAGCACTGAACTCAATGATTATTGCAGTGTTCAGTAGCAAAGTGCCTCTGAATTGTGCGTAATCTAGGACGATAAATTCTAGGGTTGCACCCACTAAAATCGGTCATCATTTAGTGTTTCAATCATCATTTTATTGAACAAAATGTAAATTAAAAAAAAAAATAAAAAAAAGTAAAATGCTGATAAAGTGACCACGTCCCAAAGTTGAAATCATACCTTTAGAAAAGCACAAATGAAGCGCTATTTCTCTTCTTTATTTGAATAAAATGCAGTGGAAATACATGAACTACAACCTGAGACTGAATCAAACTACAATACCCGACAGCCCTTGCGGCGGCGGAGCGGAAGAGGCGGAGTTTGAGCCAAGATGAGGGAAAATAAGAACATGTCCGAGTCCCCCTCTCAAGCGGGAAAAGAAATACCGGCGAAAAAACAAAAACTAAGCAGTGACGAGAACAGTAACCCCGACTTATCAGGAGACGAGAATGTAAGCAGTTAAACAGTGTTGTTTCTTCGGCGACAAATGGTCCATAAATTGCTTTTAGCGAGTTAGCGTCGTGCTAAAGTAGCCGACCGGCTAAAGTGGTTAGCTAGCAGCTTTGTTCATCTGTACCGGCTACATGTAATTTAGCTATTATGATATTAACTGCTAACAACTTTAGTCTGTCCAAAATACATTACGCATAGTTAGCTTAATATTTGTACATAAAATACGTTGTCCTCAGACTACATTGATTCACGTGCAAGGGTTAGCGTTAGCTCTAGCAGCTAACACAAGTTAATCAGGGAGAGATGCAAATTATACATGCGGTGTGACAAAGTTAATTTAAGAGAGCTGTTGAATTAAGGTTTAAGAGATGATAAGAAATAACTTGGGTTAATGGTGAATGGAGGGCAAATAGTATCATAGCCCTATTGGTCTATCTTGCAAACATTATTAACATCCTGTCAGCAGATTGAAGCTACAAAACATGTGTTTTAGATTAAACCTCTTGTGCAAGAATAAAGTGTTCCAAAGCTAGTTCCCCTAGACTTGAAGTAAATAAATGCAACAATTTTATTTGGGTGATGCAGCTCAATACAGTAACAAGATGTTAAGTTAGATGTCATGCAGAATATTGTACGCCTTATTTTACAAACTAACTCTTCGTGCTGCAGTTTTAGTAATATGCGTGAAAACAGCTCCAGATAAATGGTGAACATGATGGTTAAACTGGTTAAAGGTTGGTTATGTGTACTTTGCCCACTGATAGGGTATTCAACAAAGACTGACATTTCTGCAAGAGCAATTTTAAACATGTCTGCACATCATCACCTGTATCTTTATGAATTTGCAGGATGATGCTGTCAGTGTGGAGAGTGGGACCAACGCAGAGCGCCCGGACACACCCACGAACACAGCCAATGCCCCCGGTAGAAAGAGCTGGGGCAAGGGCAAGTGGAAGTCCAAGAAGTGCAGATATTCTTTTAAATGTGTCAACAGCCTGAGAGTGAGTACAGACGCCACCCTGAACAGCATGTTGAGTGCAGGATTCATCTTTCTTTCTATCAAAACTTATTCAGTATCTTTTGGGTTTTCTATCATATTAGAATTACTACCAAAGTACACATAGGTATTTATTTTTCTAAAGATGCACAGTATTGAATTTCTGCAGCTTGCCAATGCCGATACTGTTATATGCACATCTTTTTGCATTACAGAACATCAAGTCTGTCCTGTAGTGGAACTAACATATTATTTGTCCTGTTATCGTATTATATTAATTTATAAATTTGTAGTGTCGAAGGAATGCAATTTGGCTTTTCCTCGCATGGCCAACACTGAGCAATTATTGCAAATTGCAACTTTTCTATATGTTTTAGACACAAAAAAACCTCTATGCAGCAGACTTATTTGTTGTACCCGTTGCTTAGTTACGTCGCATAACACGTGCATAAGCATCATCTTATCGTCATATTGCTGGAAATGTTCAATTTGGACTGATGCATCCTTCATTTTTTAACCAAACCGTACACAGCATGTTGTTCATTTCCTTTCCTTTCTATCAAACATACAGCTCCATAACTGTTGGACCACTCAAGTAGATTTTTATAGGAGTACAGTCTTATCACAGGCTTAAATAGCCAGAATATATTGGGTGGCTCATGTTAATTTCACCCTCTGAATTTCGTTAATAACGACGAGATGATTTTTCCAGGAGGACCACGGCCAGCCGCTGTTTGGCGTCCAGTTTAACTGGCACAGCAAGGAGGGAGACCCGCTGGTGTTTGCAACAGTCGGCAGTAACAGGGTGAGTGATTCATGTGGTATTTCTAAGTGGCACATTTTGTTCTGTCGGACTACAGCATTTAAATCATTTATATTGTAGGTTTTGGGGCATGTATGTCTTTTAATGTATTTGAGCTAGTATATACACTTAAATTAATGTTTTTTGTCAGAATATTATGCAACTATACATTTGTTGTCATCTTTTCTTCCCCAGGTAACTCTGTATGAATGTCACTCTCAGGGAGAAATAAGACTCTTGCAGTCTTATGTCGATGCTGACGTATCCTTTCATTTGTTTGAGATTCTTTTTAAACATCTTCGTTGTCATTCTGTCACTCAGACAGTTTCAGGTCCAGTTTATTTTGTTTAAACGGCTATTATATAACATAGATGACAGAAAAACCAACAGACATATTTGATTCCTTGTCAGATTAGCTAAACCCAAACAATGGCAGCATTAAGATACGGTCACTGAAATGTTTTTACAGAAATAAGATCTTATTTGAACGAGATGAAAACCATTGACTGAAACGTTAAGTGTAAAGATCACCGGGAGAGTTTTTAGTTTTAGTTTCCTTGACTGAACGTGTGCAAAGGCAGATGAGAACTTCTACACGTGTGCCTGGACCTACGACACCAACACAAGCCATCCTCTGCTGGCCGTCGCCGGGTCCCGCGGCATCATTCGCGTCATCAACCACATCACAATGCAGTGTATCAAGGTAACCTTCTTCTCTCGACGTCACGCTTCCTACGAGTGCTTGGAATCCTTGAAAAAACTTGAATTTTAATGTGGTGTTTTCAAGGTTTGAAATGTGCTTGGATTTTGAATAAAGTGCTTGAAACAGCTTGAAATTTAGTTTATATAGGATGCCAAGTCTACTTACAAAAACAGGCCACGCACTTTGAAAT
>JAOVVB010051505.1:0-14688 GCA_028570985.1 Heterobranchus longifilis
CCCAGCTAGGACTTTTTAGGCTAAGATAGGAGCTCTCTGAGAGAATTCTAAGAAGCTTTGTGAATACGGGCCCAGATATCTAAGGTTCAGTCAAAGCAAGGTAAGTAAAAAGTAAAGTAGTGACACAGTATACAGTATGTAGTATGAGATTTTCTCATAAGATTTTTTAATAGATTTTTTTTACTTCTAAAGGATCACAGAAATGTTAAGTTTAAACGTCTCTTGTTAAGTATCACCTTTACCAATCAATATTGTTTAAATGAATACTGGGTATCTGTCTGAAATATTAGGGGCGTTCAAGTCAAACCGGGACTAATGAAATGATGAAATCTCTGGTTAATGAAGGCGTAAAACTGATTGTCATTTTTAGAAGACTTCAAGCACAATACTTTGATGAGGTTCTTAGCTGCAATAAAACATATGAATTGTGTAAACATTTAAAAGAAGGCCGTACGTCTGTGAATGACGAGCCAGGCTAAGGTGACTCGGAGCCGACTGCAGTCTCTCACTTGAACATTTAGCGAGTGGAACTCTCTCAGGGAAGAACAGCCTGATTTGATCAATGTAGGCATCCTGTTTTTGCAGGACAATGCGTGACCTCATATGGCACCACTTGCACATTATAGGAACTCGGCTGGGAGTTAGCGCCACATCCCCCCTAACCTCGCTACAGGACATGTTTGGAGACCAGAGTTTTAGACGTGAAGTAGTCAGTGTGGAGAAAACTTTCTATTGATGGTATCCAAGCACTAGTGAAACACTGGGATAAAGATTAGTGTAGCACGGGATCATAAAAAGGCATACAAGGAGTTTTTACTCTCATAACTGTGTTCTTTTATTCTACACAATCAAAAGTCCCGGTTTGACGTGAACGCCCATCATAGAATAAAATTATCTGAACATTTCATGGACTATATTTACTTCTTCACAGTAATGCATTGGTATATAAATGTTAATATGTGACTATTGTAATTCACAGAAATACAGCACTTTAAAGCACACACACACACACACACACACACACACACACACACACACACACATACACACATACCCCAGTATGACATTTGTCTCTGTTGGCAATGCTGTGTACTCTCTGATGTCCCACTCAGTCTTTCTAAGGATGTGATTCTGTCTGTTAACAAGCTGACAGGCCCTGAGGGGAGCCTCGAGAGAGGTGGAGCTGGGTGTGGTGTCGAATTTTTCGACAAACTGTTTCCTGTAAGCTAGCGTAGACACAACAGACACACTTGGTTTTATTTCTTTATTTTTTTAAATTGCAGGATCTCTCTCTATATAAAAAAACTGATGATGCACAAATGATGCAAACTTTTCACTTTTCTTCAGTGATAAATACTGTACATTGATGGGTGGATGAACCTTATATGGAATGGAGCTGAAAGGGCTGGATGGGGGAAGGAGTTGATTATTGGCATCCTCACACGTCTACAGGACGAAAATTAAGAAACAAAAACACATTGTTATTATTGAGTA
Organism: Heterobranchus longifilis; assembly: GCA_028570985.1. Lineage (NCBI taxonomy): Eukaryota > Metazoa > Chordata > Actinopteri > Siluriformes > Clariidae > Heterobranchus > Heterobranchus longifilis. Next base: position 1,495 of record JAOVVB010051505.1, read on the forward strand.
CTCACATAAACAAACACATACCGTACCAAGTGATTTCATTAGGATGATTGTTCAGCACAAGGTCTGAAACCTTTTTTAAAGAAAATGTACTCTGTCTGTGTGTTCATAAAATGTTCATTTTATAAAATACACTTTGCATTTAAATTAGAAGCAAATGAGGTTGAGGTGAGAAATGATTGTACTGTATAATAAACTTTATAACATTATAACAATATGTGTGTGTTACCTGTGGGCTCTGCACTAACAGTTCCACTTTGTCCCCTGCCTGACGAATTGCCTCCACTGCTTCCTCATGAGTGAAATCACTCACATCCACGCCTCCAACCTAACGCACAAGTATCAAACCTCACACTAATTACTGACAAACTGATACCTCCAGTCCAAGCCTCTAGTCCAGATTGTCAAGATCAATTCAAATTATTTACTGTGCATCAGTAACTAGAACCGATGATGATACAGTAGGACCAGAGATGTGCAATAAGTGCCTGAATATTTCCAGTGTTTCATAAGACCATCAGAGGGTGCCAGTGTACAGTACCTGATACACTTCTGTACACACCTGTAATATTCGATCTCCAGGTGTCAGTGTGTTGTCTCTGGCTGCTGGACTGTGCTCGGAGATGTGTTTTATAAAGACGCCCCGCCTCATTTCTCCATTTCTGATGCGATGGCCCATGCCCCGTCCCCCAATCACACTGATGCCGAAACTTTCTCCATTGTTTCTGATTAGTGTCACCCTGAGAACACACCAAACATCTATTATAACGTTTCTGGAATGACAAGAATTGCAAGAAACACACTGCCTAGCCAAAGAAAAAGCCATAATTTTCTGATATTTCATAAATTCTGCATTTTTTCGTTTGGCTGCAGCTTTTCTCGTTTTGACAAGCTTTTGCAACACCACAATGTTTATTTCCTTCCAAAGTTGCATTGCTTTTTCGCCAAGACCTTCTACTGAAGATGGGAACGTTGAATTGCTCACATCCCTTTGTGTCACAGACTTTCCATATGGTTAAAATGTCGTTTCAATGTGTGTGAAGATGATTCCTCATGCTCCCAGAGCCACTCTTTCACAATTTGTGTCCTGCAATATGCCCTGTGCCATCAGGGGAGAAAAACTACATAGATATAATAATCTGGTCATTCTCCGCATTCAGATCATCAGCTGACTTCATTTTATTGCCACATAATGTTGCTGATCCTAGACCTGACCAAATGAAGCAATCCCAGATTATAACCCTGCCTCCAGAGGCTTGTACTGTGACCGCCAGGCCTTGCTTCATGTGCGTCCCTTCTTACTCTGTCACAGGGTCAATCTGGATTCGTTAGACCACATGACCTTTTTCCAAGATTAACCTTTATGATCTCTAGCAAACTAAAACTTGTCTCACACTAACAAGTGGTTTTATTATGGACACACAACTGTTTAGTCCCAATCCTGAGAGTTCTTATCATGGAGATGCTCTTACTTTCACTATTAAACATTTCAACTGGCCATTTTTTTATGATGCAAGATTTTTTACCAAGCGTTTAAGTGATCTCTGATCACGCTTATACATTTGTAATTTGTTTCTGACCTGTCCTTCCAGGTTTTAATAATGTGTTGGACAGTTCTTAACCCAGTTTCAGTAATTTCGTCTCCTTAGTTGTTTTCTTTGCTTGATCCAATCTGACCCTTCTGAACCCAAATATTTCCCATGACCACAGAAGACAGATTCTGAGGTGATTCTTTAAGAAATGAGAAGCTTCTCACTGCATAAATTAGAGTTAAAAGATCTGTTGCAAGCTGAAAAACAGTATTGCTCACTGCATTGATCATCCACTTATTTAATTCCAAGTTTTTACTTGGCCAGTCAGTGTATAATGAGTAATATGTACTTATTGTACCTCCTGGGACGACTCCATGATCCCTGATCACTTCTTTGCCTCTTGTCCTCTGTCTCTTCTTTTCTCCATCCTTTTGCCTGCAGTGAAAGTACTCTATCTCTTGCTTCTCCTTCCTGTTCGCCTTTCCCCTCTGCATCATGTCCACATATAGGCCATACTGTATTTTCTGCTTGTTCCTTCTCTCCTTCTTTACAGGATTTTTCAGTAACTCTTTCTCCTTCTATTTTAGTTTGTTCAGGAATACATCCCCTATAAATAGAGTTATCATCAATATTTCAAAATGAATACATATGTAAAATATTAGCCGAAAAATATTCAGCTTGTTGTAAAAACAAGTCCCGTTTTAGAAGCTTACCACTGTGTGTCAAGAGGTTTATGTCCCCAAAAGAATTGAGCAGTGGTGCCTCGGCCCATTTTTAATTCCTGTCTTGACTGGGCGACGGTGGTTTGGTCCGGTTTTGGCTCCTGTTCTGATTGGAGGACATTCGCTGGGCTTGCTTTGACATCTTGTTTGGATTGGATGGCATGGTGCGTGTCAAAGCATGCAGCAGGTACATATGCCACACTGCCAGTAAAGGAAGATAAAATAATTCATGTAAGCATAAAAGCAAGGAAACTGGCTGTAAAATATAAGATATGACAGACGTGGTTGCTGCCAGCTACCAATCTTATCTTTTTGAGCTGCTTTCCATGCTGTATAAAATACTCACAGGAAAGCACAGTCTGCTCTCTTCTGCTTATACAAGCTCACAGATTCATTCATACAGAACATTCATTCATATTCTGTACTGCTTATCCTGTATAGGGTCCTATTCCGGGGAACAAGGAACGGACACCCTGGACAAGGTGTCCTTCCATCGCAGGGTACACATGCACACTACAGGCAATGTGGGAATGCCAATTAGAGTAATCTGAATGTCTTTGCATTGTGAAAAAAAAACCTGAAATACTCAGAGGAAACCCATCAAGCACAGGGTAAAACATGCAAACTTGACACCATAGACCTGAGGTGGGAATCCCTTGACCTTGGAGGTGCGAGGCCACAGTGCTAACCACTACGCTGCTGTGCCGCCCTGAGCTTGCAAATAATCAGACCTAATTTTGCTTGTTTGGACCCCTGGCTGAAGATGGCTGTGGCATTATTGGAACCTCACAACCTCCAGACAACAGGGTGAACACTTTTCTTTTGCACCACTCAGAAGCTGTGTTTCACACATTTTAGTGTTTTCCAACACCTGATCCAAATTTATGAAATGTGTTTGTTAGAGCAATGAAAAACTGAGAGCAAAAGATCATGATCAGGATTGGGAACCTGTCCATTGGATGAGATGAACTAGAGCATAGGTGTACAGCATTAACGTGGGAGATCAGCTGGGGGTTTACACTTGGCTATATTTAATGACAAACTTTGACACTGAACTGCCACTGAATCAAATGCAGTGACATAAATTATATAGTGTTTTGTGGAAAGGCAGCAGATGAAGGTGAAGTGGGAAACCACATTATACTGGGGATAATGTTTAGGTTCTCCTTGTGCCACCTGGGCAAATTTCACTCCTCGGGTTACGTCTCTACAAGACCTCTGGGGTGTGCTGTGGTGTTTGGCATTTGCGACATTAACAACGGATCCTTTGGGGCTGTGAGTTGCAGGATCTGGGGAATTTGAAGTCCAGGTCAACAACCTTGAACTCTTCACCTGCTACGCCCCATGTACAGCAGGCTGTGATGCGGTGGTGGTTGTGATACCTTTCCATCATAGCCAGAATTGACTGTTTTGTGCTGCACTGGCTTTTCTGTGGGATCAGACCAGACGGGCTAGCCTCTCATGCATAAATGAATCTTGGGTGACCATGACCCTGTCTATACCGCTTTATCCTGTTTCAGGATCGTGGGGGGTGTAGAGCCCATCCCAGGAGACTTAGGGCACAAGGCAGGGTACACCCTGGACAGCACAGCGGGGTGGATCCAAGGATCCATTGCAGGGCACACACACACATACACACTCACACACTACAGAAAATTTGAGAACGTCAATTAACCTAATCTGCGGGTCTTTGGACTGTGGGAGGAAACCGGAGTACCCGGAGGAAACCCACCAGCCACGGGAACAACATGCAAACTTCATGCACACAGCCTGGCCGGGAATCAAACCCGAACCCGGACCCTGCAGTTGCAAGGTGACAGTGCTAACCCACAGTGGTGTTAGTGTTGTTCTAAACAACAACGACATTTACAGAACTTGTGTTAGGTAAACTCTAAAGCTTTTTAACAACCGTTCCTACCAGGCAACAAAAAGATTGTTTCAGCCATTGTAGATGTACAGTAAGAGCTAAAGACATATTTCTCTGTCTTTTTGGCTATTTATTTGTTTATCATTACCTCTGTAATGACTATGAATAAACACAGCATGCATGAATTTCCAGCAGCTTTCGCACATGGCAGTATGAGCACATTTCTGGGGTGCGAATTGTTGTCATTAAGCTGTAATAGCCAATTTAACCCAAATTGTAGATCATGTTTGTTTGGACTTCCTTCTCTTTTTTCCGGCTAATGTGCTCCCAGTCAAGAAAGTTTTTAGATGAATTAATACAAACCACTCAAAACAGAAATGTCCCACTGTTTAAAATGTCAGTAATTTTGTGATTACTAAGAGTATTTAAACATTCTCTGGAACTTCTCAGGGAAAGCATAACAGTGCGTGCAAACACCGGCTTGTTTTATGTTTCATTCTACAAATTATAGGTTTATTCACGGAAATGAAATTGAGTATATTAACTCAAAATATTAATCTTTCTTTCAACCAGGTGTACTACAAATCTGAAGTAATTGCTACAAGGACTTTTTCTAAGATCGTGGTCTGTGTGCATGTGTGCATACCTGAGCTCAGGTCCCATAAGTGAATGTCTGCGTAGCATTGCTCGAGCCTGTGCGTTGGTGAGGTTAATGGTAGGTTCTCCATTGAGGGCTAGGATTACGTCTCCCACTTTCAGTTTGCCATCTTTACTTACAGCGCCTCCGCTAAGTACAGAACGGATGGATATTCCTGAGCCATCTTTTAGAGCACTCACTGTCATACCTACACACACAAACACACACACACACAAAACCTTATATAAATATAACATGTGGAATACTTACAAGTTCAAATATTATGGCACAATTTTCTCGGAACGGATATGTTGTAATGTTTATGTAAAGGTCCTTCTCTGCACATGTTTATACTGTATATTGTAGGACTTGTATATAAGTTATCACTTATCACCACATCCCTGTACAGTCCTGACCTCGCTTAAAGCCATTTCCACATGTTTGGGCCATTAAAGGGGTTCCTGGGAGGCCAGGGTTTCAGCCATGAAGCCGGCAGTCCGATAATGGCTTTGACGTACAGAGAAAATTTGTACCTTGATGGTATCCAAGCACTAGTGAAACACTGTGTAGCATGGGATTATATAGAGATATAAAGGGAATTTTTACTCTCATTACTATCAATGCTCCTCATAGGTTTGTAGGGCATTTTATTTGCTTGTGTGTTTAAATTAAATAAAATGCTATGTACTGTTACATGTCTTTACCTCACATGCACTCTCTTACAACAATCCAACCCATTTTATGACATAAAATAGGATTATAGTTTCTAGATGAAGGGGTACAAGTATACAATATCATTACTTATTTATACAAAATGATAATATGAAATATGACACATCTGAGCATCTGGTCTTACTCCTGACATGGACATCATGTGTCCATATCATGTTCTCTTGTCATACTCTGTCCTAATTATGGTTTTGGTCTCGGCTTGGTGTCGCCTAGGGTGGTCTTGAATTCAACACTGATTTTAACAATGAAGAAAGGGACCAACATTTTTTGTCATTTTTAGGCATTCAGATGGGGAACATGTCCTTTTTTTGTCCTTTTTCTATTTTGAATTGGACAGGGTTTAAACAAAGCAATTAGATTTTTCCCCTAATGTGACATCATATAAGGTCATATGACTCCAGCTTGCTGCTCAGCTCTGTTGTTTTCTGGAGGGGCGTGGCTAAGGAGTAGCTGAGACAGTAAACAATGCATTTGGAGGAGACGTTTAATAAAGAGAGTTTAAGGTATGAAAAAATGCATTATTTGAGGGACTTTTCGGCTGGAACATTATAACACGCACACACACTTTGGAGTAACTATTGATAAAGTAGAGTCAATAAATACAACTTATAAATAGAACTGACATTGGGTTTAATGTTGTAGTTTGTACAGTATATAATACTATGCATCTGTACAGATCATCATATATTATTGTAAAAAAGATACAGTCTTACTCATTAATGTAGTAAAATCTCTCTCTCTCTCTCTCTCTCACACACACACACACACACACACACACACACACACACATGCACCTATAACCAGTAGCTGTAATTTCTTCATAGATGCCAGGTTTTCTACATGTTCTCTTCTATCCAAGACATGCTTGTAAGATAGTTCTGGTATTGGCAATCGTGGCTCAAATGGTTAAGGCTGTGGGTTACTGATTAGGGTTCGAGCCTCAGCACTGCCAAGTTGTGACCCTTGAGCAAGGCCCTTAACCCTACCTGCTCCAGGGGTCGCTGTATCCTGGCTAATCCTGTGCTCTGAACCCAGCTTCATAACTGGCATATGTAAAGAAATCATTTTACTGTGCTGTAAGGTACATGTGACAAGTTATTGAATCTTAATATAGTTCATGTTTTTTTTGGGGGGGATTACTTGCTCACACCAGAGCTGCTCCATGTCTAGAAATTCTACAGCACCAAAGTCCATTAAAGGCAGATTCTGTTTATTTTCATAAGATGATTAATAAGTGTTTTAAGTGTATAAAACTTCACATGAAAAATAATTTGTCATACTTTTAGGCCACTTGAGAGCGGGATGTCAGCCAGCAGGCAAAGCTGTTGTGGACTTTTAGCTACGTGGATATATCACCAAAACACCACAAGAAATTCACTTTATTAGCTGAAAAGTCACTACTGATTTCATGTCATCCTTATGGAATGTCTTTCTGTTTATTTAATATATACACTTTTTAAGTATAGTATTTTACTTAATTTTTAATATTTTTTAAATACATTTACAACTGAGGTGTTTTGTTTTGTAATCATGGAAAACTTTAATAATAAGTATTTTAGTTATTGTGAAAAAATATATAATCAGATAATTTTCATACATACAGTAAAGTAAAACAATAATTAAATTACGTTATCACATTACAGTCAGAAACATAAAGAAAAAGAAGACCCACTGAATCTATTAAAATCTTAGAATTTATGAAAAACAAACAAACAAACAATCAAGATGAAAAAGCAATATATAAGAAATAATAATGTTTGCTCCAGTATAATATAATAAATAAATATGACTCATTTAAAAAAAATAATCTAATTTAAGAATAAGAAAAGTCTATAGATTTTTGTGATGATTCTGTAAATTAAAATAATGTGTGCCAAGATTTATGGATTAAACAAAATTCTTAGCTGTCTCCTTTAATTTCAATCCCCATTAATATTTACTTGCATAAAAGTAATTTAATGGAATACTGAAAAAAACAAAACAAAAACAAAGCAAAAATAAACAAACAAAAAAACCTCTTTACAGGTCTAACATTTGGAAAGTCTAGTTTGATTCTTTCTCATTTTTAAAGATTATTATGCAACATCTATTGTCTTGTATAGAGGTAGAACTAAATATACATTTTAGTTACTTATTGTGAAATAATACTTAAACTTTGATGAGAGAAAGTCCTTAGAATTCAGTCTGAGGAGTTACTTGAAATTATGATTCTTCATAATTTAAAAATATTTCTCTCCAAGCACTTGGGTATAAAAGAACATGAAGACAAATTTCTAATTAGAAACTGATTTGTAGATAGCATTAAGCTGTTTGGTATTATATGTAATTTCCAAAGGCCTTTAGGCAATACGTTGAATTATTTTTTTTAAATGAAGTGGCTTAACCCTGTAACCTTAATGAATAAGCACTTGTTTTAGTAAACACATTCTTAAAGATTGTGAAATTGGTTACACTGAAAAGCCATAACATTAACGCCACATGACATTAGGGTATTAACATTGATTATTGATTATATGCCAGTAAAGTGTTGACATGCCTGCAGATACCAGTCCAGACCACCCAGTCCGATCTGACAGAAAAGCCAATGCAGCACAAGTTGCTTAAATAAATTCTTTGATCAAAAAGCACCAGTGCAATGTGCAAAAGAGCCCATGTATCTGACCTGGCATCCAAGCTCCCCAGATCACAATCTCATCGAGCACCCATGGGAAGCACTGGACAAACAAGTCCAAGTCTCCACCCTGCAACCCACAGCGCCCAAATGATCTCCCCTAAGATTCTGGTGCAAGACACCACAGGACTCCTCTAAAGGCCCTGTAGGGCTAGGCTCTAAGGGGCCAGCACCTCCTCGGTGAAGAGGAACCCAAAAGCTAGATGGTTACAATGTTTTTAATGTTATGGCTGATCGATGTAGATTTTCTTTAAATAGAATAACCTAGATAATTCTTCCATTATGCAGCAAACAATGTTTATTTAAAAGCCTCATAATAATGCATTTCAGTATTTACAGTATTTGTGAGCAGACCTTTTATATACTGTAGTTCACCCCACACAATGACCAGTTCAAACATACCCAGGCTGGTGTCGCCCCTGAACACAGTGATGGTCTTCTCAAGGCCTGTAGATTGATGAGCTCTGACTTTACAAATTGCCTCCATGCTGCTGCTCTGCAGTTATTCTGCAAAATAAATCACAGCACAAGTCTTTTCAGCCAAGCAAAAAGTGATGCGGCACAAAACCAAGAAGTATGAATAAATCAAGAGGCTGATAAATTATTATTATTTTTATTAAACAATAAAATGAGGCATGCTTCATTTCTATTTAATTTCTCATGTTTTATTGTTTCAACAACAACAACAAAATCATCAAGTCATAATGTTCTGAGAGAGGTACTTTCATCTGTGAAAGACTGTACTGTAGGTTAATTTTGGTTAGATAGCAGTATTGTGCTTCTAGAAATTCAACAGTACCAAAGTCTATCAATGGCACCTTCTCTTACAAGATGATTGATACATGTTTAAAAGGATTTACATGACTATGAATATGTTTATTATTTATTATACATTTTTTACATTGACTATAAGAAAGAAATGCGGCTATTATCATTTAGCTATGCAAGTCTCTCGAATAAAAAACATAAGAAAATTATAATACTGTCGGTAAATTTTCTGTAGAATTTATTTTAATTAACTTTTACAAAAGACAAATACATCATTTTTTCAATATAATCTCCTCGCTTTTCAGTACACTTTGCCCATCTGTCAACAAGCTTTTGTATTCCCTCTTTTTTTAAAAATGTTTTATGCTGAGCTGCAAACCACAAATGCACCGCTGTCTTCACTTCTTCATCAGAAGTGATTCTTCGTCCTTGTAGGGCCTTATGTTAAACGTTTCGTTGCCAAGAAGCTACACACTCCGCACAGCCACTGTACTCCAAAAATATGTGATGGAAATAAATATGTTGTAGTTATGCTACATTTATTTCAGAACTTGGTTCATTATTTGAGTTGAATTTGTAATGAACGAATACAGCATTGATAAAAAAATTTCATGTTAGTGTGTAACTTTGTAGTCATTAAGGGTGAGTCACAAATGATCCACACTCTGGCTGTAGAATTTATTTGAATTAACTTTAAGAAAAGAAAAATATAACATTTCGACATAATCTCCTTGCTTTTCAATACACTTTGTCCATCTGAGAACAAGCTTCCATATTCCCTCATTAAAAAATGTGAATAAGCTGAGCTTCAAGACATTAGCAGTAAATCTTCATCCTCGTGGGGCTGCTTTCAGGGGACCAAACAGGTGAAAGTCTGATGGAGTGAGATCAGGACTATAGGGAGGATGCTTTATCAAAACAAAGGTTTTGCAGAGTGTCGACAGTGTGGGCAGAAGTGTGCGAGTGGGCATTGTCATACAAGGTCACCATGTCCTTGGATAGCAGTCCTCTACATTTAATCCAAAGTTTGAGCTCTACAGTAAACATCTCAATGTTACAGTATGAGCACTGTTGATTGTTGAACATTTTTCCTGATAATGTTCCAATACTGGTCTTTGAGAATCCCAGAGAACTATAAGCATTGATCAATTTTTCAGCTGATGGTTGACTTTTTAACTTTTTTCTTGGTTGGTGATTGAGCACACATCGGGTTTCCGTTCCATACTCTGCTGTTTACTCTCAGGCCGCCAGTCACGAATCCATGTCTCGTCACCAATAATAATTCTCTTTAAGAAACCCTTACCTCCCTTAGAGTATTGGTCCAAATTGGTCCAGATATCCAAATATTTCCATTTATGCTCTTCTGTAGGTTGTTTCAGCACCACGTACACCATCAGACCACAAAAAAACAAACAAAAAAACCCAGAATCACAGATCTTCTTTTGTGCAAATCACAACTGGGGCATCCATTATTTTCTCGCACAGCAGTTAGAAATGAACAGATGCAACACGTACACACCTGCACAGTAGTGACTGGGGAGACAGTTGCCTTGAACCGTAAGCGCTGATAAGACGTGCGGCCAACAGAAGTTTTAATATAACCAGAGTGCGGGTAAATTTTGACTCACCCTTATATGTTTGTTTAGATGCTTTACTACACATAAAACGAGGAGCTAATCAGTGCCTCTTTCCCAGCCAGAGACCCAGTTGTTGAAAATCTGAAGTAAACACAGGTGGCAGAGAGTTGTTTGTTCTCACAGAGCTTAGCGATTAGGGAAGGAAGCAAAATTACGCTCTCAGAAACTCATCACGTCACCTAATGTTACCTCCACATGGGTCAGACATGCAAAAATTTCAACAAGAGAGAAACGATTAGATCAAGTGTTACATGGATGATATTACCTATGGAATTGATTATTTATTGATCATGTATATTATGGATTACCTACATTACCGAATCCATTCCGATCGGGTCAGGCTGTTTCAGTTGAGGTGTGTACTGTACATTAAGTATTTTATTCTGACTGGGCTATTCCTCCCGTTATTAATTGAAGATTACGGTCAATGTACTGTAAATGCATTTATTCTCAGTTTGTGGTTTAAAACAGACATCATATCTTTGTAAAGTCTGTGGCATGGGTATATTATTTATAGACTAATCACTAATAAATAAGCATGCTGTTTGGCACACGTTTTAGTTGGATACCACTCATACAGTATATAGAAAGCCCTCTAAATGTATTGGACTATCAAACCAATTCTTTTTGTTTCTTATATGCAATTGGGGTTTTAAGATCAAAGATGAATAAGAGTCAAAACATCAGAATTTCAGAATTTATTCCCTGATATTTACATCGGAATGAGTTGAGCAAAAGTACTGTAGTGTTGAAATTACACATAAACGTTTATAATTGCGATATCCGAATCGAGCTGGTACCCCGCAGACATCACCCAACTGTTGCCGCCGTCTTTTCCGTTGCGTTTCCAGGCTTGTTCTTGCCGATTGACTTGGCAAGTTTAAAACTTTTCCACTGTTCCCCATAATGAAGTCCTTCATTGTTGTGTTGAAAGTGTGTCTTCATCCATGATAAAGGATTCCTCCCAATTAGATTGGATGCATTTCTATGTAACTTGGCAGACAGAATGCTTTTGTAGACTTCTGAATTTATTTTTCTTACATCATCATAAGTTATATCATCGGTTAAAATTTGTGATCTTGTTCCAGAAACGGCCATGCAAGCTCAAGCCTTGACTCTACCTCCACTGAACTTGGCTGATGAGCTTGTATGTTTTGCATCATGAACAGATTCATTTTATCCTCAGCTTTGGCATTTCAATGACTTTGGTGGAGGTTCATCTATGTTTCAGAGCTTTTGTGGTTAAACATTGTAGTTCTGTGCAAAGTCCAATCTTGCTTTCCAGCTCCTACTGCTGATGAGTGGTTTTCATCTTATGGTATGGTGGCTTAGTTAATGCTCTTGAAGTCTTCTTCAAATGGAATATTCAAAATACCTTACATGAAGGCTGTGGTTTTGGAGGTATTTGTCACCGAAGATTTCAAACATCACTTATATTATAGCAAATGATTTTTCCACATTTCCTAGTTCACCCCTAGAGCAGATAAGGTTAAGGGCCTTGCTCAAGAGTGGTGCTGGGCTAAGTTGTAGCATAAGGTTAGTAGCATAAGGTTCCATGGTACTGTAATGTTCCTATCATTAACTGCTGTTGGATTTTTTGGCCAACGTGTTTGATTTCCAGTTGTTGGTGTTACACCTTGATCATCCAATCTGTTGTCTCTGGGAATATTGTACTTTATAATACTGTCTGGTATGGAAATAGCAGCTCGCAGGACAAAAAGGACTTGAGAAGAGTGATCAGATGTGCCTAACATTTACATCAAGCGGTGCACATCCAGGGGACAGTCCATTACTAAAGACATTCACCACCCTAATCATAATCTGTTTCAGTGGCTGCCATCTGGTAAGAGACTCCGTAGCTTTTTCCACCAGGCTATAAAGGCAATAGATACTCAACCCCACAAATGACTGACAAATTCATCACATAGTGACTTTTACACTTAGGATGAAGTGACTATTGACACTTTATCTAATATAATTGCACTGGTTTCACTTTTTGTACAACAAAATTCTTTATAGTTTTATATTAATACCATATTGTATATAATTTATTACATTTTCTCCTTAGTGTATTTTTATTTTGTGCATACATACTCTTTTTTATTTAATTTTTTAAATTAATTTGCACTGTCTGGAGTTTGTTGCATTGCATTTCACTACTATTGTACAACTGTGTATGTGACAAATAAAATTCTTGAATCATGAATCTTGGTGCACCAGTGGATGCTTTTCCTTCTGCTTATTATTATATCCACTGCTTGTGCAATGTTTCTGATTGATTTTCTCTCCTTTCTCAGCTTCAAAAATGAACTGTTTAATCAAGCACTCAAAAAGAACACACCTTTCAGACACTGTGTTCCAATATTTTTGATCATGTAAAGATTGGTGGGCTCAAAACAAAAAGTGTCATGTTAGACACTTATATCTTAATAGACATATTAGAAAATGAAAGTCTCAATTTAAATCTATCACCTAATGAATTGTTTTGATGCCAAAGCCAGGTGTCTTCAGTGTATAGCAAAACAAAAGAATTGCCCTTACTGTTCCAATGCATGAATTGTGGAGGGAACAGTACATGCATATGGATGGGATGATGGGAACAACTGACTGATATATAGTGGAAGGTTTCAT
>JAOVVB010051522.1:0-14688 GCA_028570985.1 Heterobranchus longifilis
TAGCTGATTAATAAACGGAATTTGCAGCATCTTACTAATATATTGTTAAATACTCGAATAAAAATGCACATCTTTTTTGTTACCTGATATAAGCTAGCATTAGCTTAATTTAGTATCAGGACAGTCATAACTTTGTGTCAGCTACATTCGTAACAGTAATCATATTGTAAAACAACTTCTCATCTATTAAATGTTATTCCATGTTGATTAGTTTTGGCATTTCTTTCATTAGAACACCCCAAAACAGCAAAACATCTGGCTTTTTCTATGAGTCTTTACATACAGTCTATGGCCAGAACGGGTCAGAGTCCTGCCCCGAGATTGTGATTATCTACGTATTTATATCTATGGCTGTAAACAATATCAGCATTTTAGCTCACGTCCTCCTCCCCACCAGGGACATGTCTAGGGAGTGGCCTGGGGTGGCAGCTAGAGTGAATATAGTGGTATCATACAAAAGTAGAAGATTTAATGAATTCATTGATACCAACCATGTCTGGACGATGGGGTGAATAACCCTCCAAAGTTAGGCTAAATTTTGATGAGGGAAAAACTGCCATTTTCAAAGGGGTCCCTTGAACTCAGAAAGGGGACACATCCCCCTGAATATTTAGAGTGTGTACATTTGTCCTCTCCAATAAAATCATGAAAGTAGCAGAGGACTTTTATTTTGAAGAACTGCTAGAACGCCACTCAGACACAACAATGCCTCTGCCCAAATTTGGTGTTTTCCTTAACATAAGACATTTCCACCATTAATTGGTGCATAAAAATTCACCAGTTTTTCAGGGGAAGGACCCCCAAACCCCCCACTCAATATGTTGCCCCCAATGTTGCAATGAAATCTGCACCCATGCGACTGTTGATCTACTATCTTCCCCTAAAGATCCCCTGTACCCCTGTAAAAAAGACAAAAAATGTATCTAAGGGATTAAAAAAGTTATGAGTAGTGGAGACAGAAATGGTAAATTAATGTTATTTCGATGTTTACGTGCACATGCATATTTCATGCTACCCCTGCATAAGTCAGTGCCCCACTAGGGCCACCCCAGTCACAAATGTCTGGATACGCCACTGCCCATTCCCCCTCCATCACACAGGCACGGATCCTGTTTGTGTGCTCGCCGTTCAACACCACCATCCCCGAGGTCCTCTGCTCAAAACTCACCAGCCCCCACCTGTCAGTGTATCTCAAACTAACTGACAGACCAGAGACAGCAGGTGAGGCTGGGGAAAATCACATCCAGCACTTTTAACTTGACCAACAGGTTTTCATGTATTGGGAACTCTGGAGTACTTTTACAGATTCTTAGTTTAGTTTCATCAATGATATATCTCAAAAAAAAGTGGAGGGGATGGAATCATGTTTCTGTGAAAGCGTGGGTGTCACCACACCCGTAACACCCGCAGGTGCGACATGCCTGGCTGGTACTCTCATAAATTATAATGGAAATACAATGCACACATGGATAATTCATGCATTGCTCCATTGCATCCTTGCTCTCATGTTGTGATGTAGATGATTATAGTTTAAGGCAAGACACTACAGACAAAAACATTTTTTTTAAAGAAAACATCCAACATACACATTCAGGTGTTTATTTTACTACACTTTGTTTATTTACGCCTGCAAATTTCTCCTAAATTCACTAAAAGTTAACATTATAATGCCTCTTCTGCATATTTAAACAGAACATTTCAGAAAACTTGTAATACAAACAAATAAATGTCTTAATGTAAGTAATCAACTGGGGACATGTCATGGTGATATGTATTTATTTATTTTTTAACCCTTTTCACCTGTAGTGTCTTTCAAAATATATGAGCCAGAAATCTCCACTTCAGTAGCACATACATACACCAAACTTTCCAGTTTCATTCCTATCTATATTGTGAAGGTTTCTACAGAGGACTTTGTTCATATATCATTCAGAGCCTGATTTATATAACATTTTATTCCTAAGAACATAGCAAAACCTTATTTTTGTATGCCTGCTGACAGTATTTTCTGATTCATGGTGTGATAAAAAGAGATATCTAAAATCCCCTCTGTATATTTTGAACCTGGCTTTATCCGATGTTCACATTTCTGTTCTGGAAATGTACGCACATTAGCACACATTTGATAAGATAATACCTTATTGGCATATTTAAACATAAAATTTCAGAGAACTTATAACAAAAAATAATTGTAAGTAATCAACTGGGGAAGTTTAATGGTGATTAGTTGCTCTATTCACCTGTAGTGTCTCCCCTTAGAAGCAAGGTGTTTTTTTGTCATGTGTTTGCTAAACAGTGAATTTGCAGTGACTGACTTCATTGAATTTTATTTTTTTGTCTTTGTTCCATGATTCTGCAGTATGAGGCTGCCAGTCAGCAAGTCGTTTTACAATAACCTCAACTATAGCTTAGCTACTTGAGGTACTATTTGCTACCACAGGGTCAATTCTCTGTCCAAGAGAGCTCTCAGGATGAAATGACCACAGCTCTCAGCAACTCAAGTGCATTTGTGGTCGCCTGATGCGTTTCAACAAGGTTGAAAGTACACAACGAGCTTCGAGTTTCACGTTCAATCGCAGTTGAACCTGCGAGTCGTCGCAAAATGGACCCGGAATGGGCTTAAACAAAAACATGAGGGTGGATAATGATCTTAATTGCTGCAGAAAGGTTTGATACTGTCTACGTGGGAACAAAAACCCATTAGCTCAATCATTTCACAACAGCGTTGCAGGGCACTTCCATGGTGGAGATAATTGATTTGAACAGATATGGAGTATTTAATTGGCTGACTGACAATGTTTTGGGAACAATGTGATGTGAATCTGCGCTTGTTTCTGTGGTAGGCAGGGTAAAGACGAAGAGATGTAGTGGTTTTCCTATTGTTTACCATTTCAGTGTGAACGGATATCTGTGAAGTGTAGATGCACAGCATGTTGTCTTTTTACATACTTTAAAGCATGTCTGGAGGAGAAAATTCTCGCATCGAATTGAGTGACCATGTCTAATCTACACCATATCAAATTACTTTAATTGAGGTTTTTGGCTGGACCGCAGCAAAAGGTTAGGGTTAGGGGGGGACCAGCCCTATAAATGGAAAGTCTGTTGCTGACTCGCTGACTGACTGATTGACTGAGTGATGAAGTTAGACCACCATTGGTCAAACTCACACTCAGTGTGTGTTGGAAAGGCTGGCGTAGCAGTGCCCTCTTGTGGTGAAATGTGCAACTGTGAGCACATGGAGCTGCGCAGTCAGTAATTAAGAGGCATAACAAGGGACATGTTGGAGAAACAGAGTGCAAAGTGGACTTTACTGCATCCAAGTGGTGTCAGTTGTTTGCATGTTTGACGAACTGCAAGTTAAAGCCAGTTTTTCACAGCATTGTGGTTTATTTAATTAAGGCTGTTTTGCTGATGTTGAGCTAATTTACTCACCATGTAGCTTGTTCATGCTAATGCTAGCTTAGCTGCTATACTTCTGGTGAAACTGCTGGATGTGGACAATGTTATTGTATATGTTGCGCTCCAGCCACATACTAGGTTTCAACCTAGTCTTGTTTCACCTTTCTGTCCTTTCCTGTCAGTTACATTGATAATTACAGCAGGCAGGGCATCAGTCAATGCCAAACTGCTATGAGAAAAATTGTGATCTGCACTTAATACACTTACACAATACAATTTAAAGGCTGCTGCATCACACAAGTGCTCTAATTATAGGGAGCTCTGGATAGGCGTTGACAGGGAAGAGAGGATATTTCATTTCATGGCTCACATTCACAGGCAGATCAGGAAGTAGAGGGTGGGTGGGTAGGAAGAAATGAAAGACCTGAAAGATGAAAAAATAATGGGGGCTGTAGATTTCAGAGCACCGAGGCAGGAGGGAAGAAGCTTAGTCCCCGAGAGGAGAAACGGAACTGACCAAGCATTTAGAAAACCACCACTTCAATAGAAAAACTATGAGACGTTTCCCACTGACAAGCATGGCACCTGTGTGGTGATATGATGTGACCTGTGAGTGTAAAGACATAATAAGAAGATATGCCTCCCTTCAATCCTTATTATGTGTCTTAAAAATAGAGCTCCTTATAACTGTACAGTACACGAGCAGAATGATACCACTATTATTTCTGCTGCACTCTTCTCTCGTTGACTGGATTCCAGCTCTGCCACAAAAAAATACCTTACAGCTACCAAGCCGAGCGATGATGAAATACCTGCTACATGCCAACACATGTCAAACAAAATAGATCCAAATCAAAGCTTCCATGCTGGAAGCCACAAATCATTTAAGATGCAGTGCAGATGAACGTTGTGTGGTGCAGCCACGGAGAGAAGCCACACACCGTTCATCTGCAGACACTGCCCACAAGATGACAGAGCTGGCAAAGTGTCTCTCTTTAATGTAGGCTCCATTTTTTAAGGCAGTATACATGTTTAGAAGAATAAACTTCATAATTCTCAAAGTTCTGACCCTTTGCTTTTTTATTAAAAGCATTTACTTGTACTTTTACTTTCAATACTTAAGTATAAATATCAGAAAATTACCTTTGATACTTAAGTACAGTAAATATCAGATATGTTAAGACTTTTACTCAAGTAATAGGTGACTTTAACTTCTACCAAAATCATTTTCTGATAAGATATCTGTACTTTTAAGTGTGGCTTTCAGGTACTTCATCCATTACTGGGAATTCTCATCAAAATTTGCTCTCTTTTTCCAAGACAAATTCCAGCAGAAACATTTTAGCCATGTTTGTGACAATGACAATGACAATGGTACAGAGTGAAATATGTCTGGACCGTTGCAGGCCAGCCATGCTATGACATGTTGTAAAGACACTGGTGGACTGCAGGGGATGAATCCTACTGACTTTCCATCTAGCACCACCAGCAGGTCAAAACGTTCAAGTATTCAGTGAAATATCCCAATATTTACTAGATGGGTTGGCACAAAATTGTATATTTCTGGTTCCTATTCAATGTATCCTACTGACTTTGGTGCCTTGACTTTTCCTTTAGCAACACTGCAGATGTTAGCATTTAGCTCAGCGGTGGCTAAGTACAGCATTATAGTGTGCCATTAGTGTGTTTGTAGACTCTGAAGAGCAATCACACCAGCATTTAATATGGTGAAATCACTTAATTTAAATGATCACATTCACACTGGTTCAAACTAAATCTGCAAAAGTCTGTTGCGTGGTAAATTTTGACAAGCAAATTTGTGCCATTGAATACTAAGCTGCATTAGCTGTGTTGTACTACTCACTTTTCTTTAACTTCAGTTGTAATTCAGTAAGAGCCATTAAATACTACAGCAAACGTTCCTTGAGCAGCTACTTAGAATCACAACAGCAAGAGCGACTGATGTATGTGTTTACAGTGCAATGAAACAAACTGCAATTAAAAATAAATCAGTCAATATCTGTGATCGCTAAACTGCTTTAAAGTGAATATTCCCGCTGGGATCATAGACAGTAAAAATAATAGACAGAGTTTCCAGGTCTGAGAAATGAAGCCAATGCTGAAGTGCTTTAAACTTGCATTCTTTCCAACCAGCGGTTGCAAAAAACCTCTCGGTTGCATACAAGTCTGAGAAAATGAGCCTTGATTTATTACCTCGGTAAACAGTTTCATACTGAGTTTATGGTCTCAGTTTTGCTAGTTTCAAGTCTTCTTCAATACAGCATGATGTTCATTTTGTAAATTATGGTCCCATTAAGAATAAAATAGAAGATAAAGCAGCATATGCTTTGGGGCGTGGCTACCATGTGATTGACAGACCGCCATTTTAGCAACAGGATAGAGGCTTAGCAATGCTAACCATGGCCCTGTTTACATTTAAGACATTACCTTGTTTTGGGTGTTGTCTGTGGTTTCATCTTACAACTTTGACCCTTTCACAGTGTGTTTTCACTTGGTGCTAACCAAGATAACTAGCAAACGCTAGCGTTAGCTGCAAACTTAGGCACAGGTATGCGGAGCTCCCTGCTCTCCCCGCTGTTAAAAATCCACTTGATGACTCACGCCAGCAGTTAGCTTAACTTAACGCAGTGCCACTGGCTTAGCCGTGTCATCCCTCCCCTGGCCCTGGTAACGTAAGGTCCAGTTTCAAAAGCGCAAGATGGCGATGAGGAAGTGCCAAACTCGAGGCTTCAAAATGGGAATCAATCCATCCGTCCATCCATCCATCCATCCCATTCCATCCCATCCCATCCGTGTATGTCACATTTTGCCATGTTGTGAATTGAATTACAAGTAAATATATGGTGTCTTGCAGCTCACCAGGTAGAGAGCATACCATTAGGCCGAGTCCTTACAGCAGCAGCCCAGGTTCCAGTCCGGCACAGGGCCCTTTGCTGCATGTCATCCCCTCGCTCTACCTACCTTTCCTGTCCATCTCTCACTATCTAATAAAGCAGAAATGCAAAAAAAAAAAAAAATCATCTTCAAAAACAAAATATATAAATTGTCATGGACACTGTTATGCTCATCTGACAGAGATCATAATAGAGTTCAACACTGGTGAACTCTGACAAGCAAATTTGTGCCATTGAATACTAAGCTGCAGTATGAGCAGTAGACTATAACAAAACAGTGGATAGCTGAGGCAGCTGTGCCACATGTCATATTGAATTGACGTTTTAAAATGACGGCTCTGAGGCAAGCATGTCTCATTTTGTTAAATGCCTGTTACCTCGTCTCCTCTCTTCCTCGCCTCCTCCGCTCACGTCTCAGGTTCGAGGGACTAAGACGCAAGGAGAGGAGATGAGGAAAGGAATCGAGGATGTACAAACTGAGAAATGAGAAGTGTAAAGAGAGCGAACAGTAAACAGTGAGGCTGATTACATCGTTTCATGTCAATCCTTTGTGCGAGAAGGCAATTTGAATCGTGTGTGGTATCCCAGGTAATGTAAATATAATGACTATATATAATGCAAATATATTGAATGGCTATTACAGATTATATTACAGATTTTCAACCAGCTCTGTGTCTGTGCACAGCACCCGGGCACCCGGGCTCCCTCCATGCTGCCAGCGCCTGGAGCTCCCAGGATGATGCAAAACGCACCACCAATTACGCACGTGATACATTTCACAAAGGAAGAATGGTGTGTTATTATGACTGACTCTATTATTTTGTTACCAGCATGCTAGCATATTAACTACAGCTACCTACTGTACAAATAATTTGCCAATTATCCCTGCCAGTAGTCATTAAGTTCTCAAATTTCATATATGCATATTTTGTGTAAGACTTTTTTTCAGCTGCGGCGGTTCATGCAGAAAAATGGCAGCTTATAGTTCCGTGTTTTTGGCAAAAATAACCGTGCAAAGTCTCAACACTAATAACAAAAGACTCCACTTTGTCTCCCTGTGTCCGACCAGGTCTCTCATCCACTCTTTGCTCTGTTCTACAGACACAGGCCTATCATACAGCCAGCATACAGCTGGCCTGACTATGAGACAGCCAGACAAAGGGGAGTGAAGTGGTGAATGAAGTGATATTTAGTCTGGCTGTTTGTTTTGTGTTGGTTCTGTGCAGAGCTCAGATGAATTACCGGAACACTGCAGCATGATGAGGTTATTAGAAAGAAGGTAGAGCAGGAGGAGGAGAGAGAAATGTAAAGGTAAGAGACTTTGGCCCCTTTCACACATTTGCACTGCAACCCTGAAATTATCTAGACATTACCCAGAGGAGGTGTATGTAAGAACGCAAATGTTCGAATCAGTTGAACCGGACATTAAACAGACTTTACCCTGCCAACTTCTGAGTACAACGCCCGTGTAATGTCTGACTGAGCCCATGTGGGAGAATTCACAGCGAGTGAGTGGGTGTCTTGACGACGTTTCTATCATGCGGCTGCCGCAAAACCAGAAGAAAACAAACAACCAAGGCTGAAGAAGAAGGGTAATTTCTGCAAATGAAAATGTCTAACTGGAGAGACAATGAGAGTCAGGAACTTCTGTTGGTTAAGGGCCAACACTGAAATCGCCAGACAAATTCAAGGAACAGCAAGAGACTTGGTTGTTTATGACCAAATTATGAAGTGGCTACGTGACCGCAGTGTAATCCGTGCCACTGCTTTCTGCACGCTCTACCCAGACGCCACCCATCACCTAAACCGAATGGAGCATTTCCAGTAAGTGAGAATGGTTCTGACATGGAGAATCTCCTGTTGGGTGCTACATATGGACAATGTCCAGACCTAATTCTCTGGACATTGTCAGGAGTTCATATGTGAAAACGTATAATGTGGTTTTCAGACCTAGTGGGAATTTCTACACTGACCTATGTTGAACTAACAGGCACCGTGACCAGTTTATTAGCCACTAATACTTTTACTTTACTTACTAAATCGACATACCTTCACTGTGATATTGGTGTTCCTCAAGGATCAATACTGGGCCCTATTTTGTTCAGCTTGTATATAAATACCTTTAGTCTGCCCATCTGTCATACAAATGTATTCTGATGACACAGTTCTGAAGAATCTGCAAACAAACTGACTGCAGCCATGGTCCATGTATCTGATTGTTTCAGCAATTCATGTTTACAACCAAACATAAACAAATTGTCTGTATGTTTTTCACAAAGACTCACCAACCTGATGTTTTTGTTGGAGAAGAAAAGCTCAAGCTGGTGTCTGATTTTAAATATGCTGGAATTATTCTAGATTCGAATCTGTCATTTAAAAAGGGAAATAGATTAAAAACAAATGGCAAAACATGTCAGGCCATGCCACCTGCTTTTGTAAAGCTCCCACATATGTTATGTAGTAAGTAGACATCATGTAATTTCTACTATGTTGAGTTCATGTCATATATTATAATTTTGTATGTTACATTGCAGTTTGCTTTCACTCTACTGTAACTGACTCAAATGCTATTGCAACACCACACAGTGTTGCAGTAGACATGATTCTTTACATTACTGTATGTTGTGTCATTTCATGTTACGTTGTCATTACATTTCTGTTTCATTAGTATAACTGGCTCCAACGCTGCAGTAGCACCAGCAGCTCTGCTGTAGCTGCTCAGCTATAAACTACACTGATGGAGTGTGTGGGCTCGCTGGCATGCTGCTGCTGTTGGCAAGAAAGCAGTGTTGATATTCATGCTTCTTGGAACAATGTGTCAGATCTCTGACTGCCAGCATGCCGAACCTATAAAATACAGGTAAGTGCGACAATCCAAGGCTGTAACTCAGGAAAATAAGCGCAAATTTGCAATAGCTGCGGCCATGTACGCACTTGGCAAATTCCAACCTCCTAGACAGAAAGTTGTGGTTGTTACAGGGTGGGCACAGCTTTGTGGATCAATGAACAGATAGATTTTTGTGGACCAATGAACTGATGGAGAAACAGAGCGAGATACAGAGTTGCTGGTTGCAGCTCAAAATGCTACACTCCTCTTAGGTGTCTTCCAGATACATCATAAATAGTACATCATGGTCAGTAAGAGATCGTGTGTGTGTGTGTGTGTGTGTGAGAGAGAATTGGTGTATACAAAACAAAGAAAGAAAGAAAGTGAAGAAAGAAACACTACTCTCTACTGGGTCCAATGACAACAAGGCGAATGTCGGGGATTTTCCTTTTTGTGGCAACAAAAGGAAGAGGGAAACATCGTAAAGTTTAAAAAAATAACTGATTGCTTATTTGAAAACATAACTAAATAATGGATTACATGAATTGCAAACCTATAGTGCTAGGGATGGGTATCATTAAGAATTGATCGATACTCCTCTTATCGATACTCCTTATTGGTTCGGTACTTTACTCTTATCGGTTCTTTTTCATTCTAACTGCTGTTTAAAAAATACAGGCTATTATTTAAAAGAAAAATAATTCATTCAGAACAGGATTTTAATTTATTTATATTTTCAATAACTAGGTCTAAAGGTTGTTTCTACAGAAGTAACAATAATGTTTGCAACAGCGCAGTCACTATATAAACTCAATATCTCACTGGAAACAACAAACCGAGTGAAGTTTTAAAAGAATGAATAATAGACATCAGTCAGCTTCCAGCTGTCCTCTCTCTGCTGCAGATGTGATCCACTGCAGTTGTTTAGGGCACAAGAATTTGCCAAATTTTAAGATATGTGCTAAACTAAACTAAAACAGTTACAGCTACAACACATACAGTTTTTGTTTTAGCTTGTTACAATTCACCATTAACAAGATGACGGCGGTGGATGAGAGACTGCGGATAGAGGAGATTCAAATATCACTTTTCTACATGACTGGATGCATCAGGTAATGTTATGTAGCCTGCAGTTTTAACTTAAACTAGACTATAAAATTATGACTGAATAACAGAGTCTGACTCGTGGAGCACTGACAGAGAGCAGAGGACAGATAAAAGTACCGCTAACGTTGGAGCTACAGTCTTTAATAATGTTCCCCCGGGGCCTGTTTAGTACCGGGTTTCGGTACCCATCCCTACCTAACGTGTTATGTTACAACAAAAAAGTAATCTGAGTACTCTAACACTTTGTAACACGTTACCCCAACACTGGTTATCATAGTCCATATTATTTAGAGTTGCATACAACAAACACAGGTACACACATAAAGTCCCATCTCTTTTTAAATTGTAATGTAATTTTTCTGTGCAGACAGACTGGATGATGAATAGTTGTTGTGGGTTTTTTACTGCAGATAGACAAGAGGATACCGAGTCAAGCCTTGTTAAAGTCTCATGCCTGGCTAAACAAACAGCTATTATAACAATTTGTGCTGCAGTATAAAAACTAAAAAAAAAGGGTTTTATCGCTTCGTCAATCTGTTTTGCAGGCAAACGACTGCTATCATTTGTAGTCATGTCTCTGCGTTGTCAACATAGGTCGCAGAAGGTGAGAGTGTTTCTGAGTGGATAGGAATGGAAAACACACGGGAGGAGACGGAAGACTGACCCCTCTGCTCTCTGAAATGGAATCTTGCATTGTTTGCACAGAGCATCAGAGCAGGCTTTTCCAAGTGGATTTTCAACGCCATCTGCTTTTATTGACCTTTCATCCTTGAGTTTGATAACGTCACCCCATCTTCTCTATTTCTCCTCCTCTCTGACAGATGGAATAATGAGGTAGCAGCGGCAGCGTGCTGCTTTATGCAGCAGGAGAGACATTACATGGGACGGGCGAGACCCCCACTGTGAGCAAAGGGAGAATCTCTCTTTGCCACACTTATTTGATTCCCCTACAAGTGTCCCGGTGGGAGAGAGAATATGTCTGTATCATATACTCCATCAGTAATCTGTCTCAGGTGAGACTGACCGACCCCCAAAAAACAACCCCATAGGACATTTGTACAAGCAGAAATTATGACCCATATTTATGTTTGTTGTTAGGCGGCCCCCTCGAGTGGCTATAATAATTCATGACGGGACCAAAGCAGGAAGTCATAACGTCATATTAACACTAAAAGTCCATAAGGTGCCTTAAGTTTGTAGTTCCAAAACGCGGAAATGAGTTAGCATTTCTGCACTTCCGGTTCCCTCGTCTCGAAGTCAGTGTGTTTCTTGAATGTGTTTTTGTTTAGACGTCTGAAATAAGGTCTGTGGTTAACACAAGCTTCAGAGATTTTAACGTTTTGTTCTACGACATAAAATCCGTCTGAAAATACCCTGCTGGTGAATTTCAAAGCTTTTACGTGTGTTTAAAAAGTTGGTTGCTAACAAGTGGCGAAATGAGACTACAGAGGTTGTCGAGGACGTTAAACATCACCGTCAGTTTAGTCGTGGTGACGGTGACGTGGGCTGCAAAATGCGACCGTTGGTGTAGATGGTTTATAGCCTAACATTAGATTTTTACTTCTGGCAATCATAAAAGTGGTGTTCATATGGAGAGATTATCTTGCTAGATGAAACGTCTAAGTATCATAAACTTGTGTTTACCACAGAGCTTATTTTCTGCAATGATCCAAAATCCAGTTAAAAAATCCCATAGGCTTTTTTGTCATCCCTTCGGCTCCCTATTACAGTATAGCAGGAGATTCAGCCGTTGTCACATGACTGAATGGGTGTTATCAGTTGTTAGCCGCAATTTCGGTGTGTGACGCAACTATGTCACGGCAGATGTATTTCTCAGGACCCAAAGAAACACAGTGTCGAGTGTGAAGTTATCTGGATGAGCGGTTCTCGAGAAAGCTGCAAGCAGCAATAAAACAGGTCAAGTATTCAGTCTGCTCCGAACAGGCATCGTCTGAATGGACACTGTGGTAATTCTGGATAAACTGCACGACAGCCGCAGCGGGGAATTCAACCCAAGTCGATGTAAGCTTGCTAGCATTAAAGTTAACGTTACCAGTTAACTGTTTGATGTTAACGGTAACATTACAGTTACTGCTAGTTAACGAGTCAGCAGCCGACGTATTTACAGCGAGTGATCCGACAGAAACGTTACGTTAAATCTCTGCAAAAAAACTCTGCAACAGCTAAAATCATGTTACTGATGTCAACTACTTACTTACAGACTCCTCCTCCTCCTCTATTGGACATAACTCGGCTGAAATGAGATCTCTCCATCACATTATATCTGTGGCAACATGTTGCGTTTCCGTGCGTCTCCTCTAACTAAAACACCAGCTAGCAGGGCTGTATCTAACTTTTTGGGGGCCCTATGCAAAATCTTGTTTGGCATAGGGCATCATATTCCATATGCATATACGTGAGACCAATTGCTACTTTTTACACAGAAAAAAAGCCTGTTTTCATTTAGCTGCATTGTTAACATCAACATCAAAACAAACATGCAGATTATAAATTGTAAACCTGAAGGATTTACATCTAGTTTCAAATCTTTATAGATGAATAAAAAGGTTGATGATTAAACTTTGTACGTTTTATTTATGTTAAAGGCCACATTGAATGATTTTATGATAACATAGAAAAACCACCAACCAACAATGTCCAATATCTGTATTAGTCTAATTTAATTAGTTTAAAGAGAAAAAACATTTTGCCTAAAAGTAATGACTAAAAGTTGACTAAAACGTTTTGAGTTGTCGTTGACTAAATCTATGAAGGCTAAAAATGACTAAAATGTGATTAAAACTAATAAGCATTTTCGTCTAAAGATTAGGACTAAAGCTAAAATAGCTGCCAAAACTAACACTGATTCAAGATAATTTACATTTTTGCTAAAGTTGACACTTTCCCATTATGATACGATGAGCTTCCCAGCTGCAGTAACTAGCAGTAACTAGCAGTAACTAGCAGTAACTAGCAGTAACTAGCAGTAGTGACGATGCTCGCTACAGGTCTGATGGTGCTGCTGACTGAAACTCCACAAAAAGGATGTCGCAACAATCACACTTCTGTGTAACACTTCTCGACAACCCACATCCGGATTCAACATTTTGTAACCAACATTACAACATAACATCTAATCTGAGGCCTTTATTTGAGGACCTGCAGATATTTGGAGGTTATGATGTTGCCATTATAAAAAGAAGTCATCCCAGAAACGTACCTTTTCTGAGCCCATGCTGGGACACTTCCAATTGTACAGATAATACTGTAGATTTCCATCACCGATGCCGAACTTAAGCTTCTCCAAGAAAGTCTTGTTTTCCATTAGATCCAGTGCATTGAAGACATCAAACCCTTTCTGGATAAAGAGATGAGAAGGAAAAAAAAAAAACATTAGTTCCCGCAGAGTTAAAATCTCGGAGAACACACTGGTGGATTGAAGAGGAACACACCGATTTGGCGAGGATGAGCGCGTCGGACATCAGGTCGAGCAGGGGGGTGGTGGTGTGCACGTTGTAGAAGGAGTACGCTGCTTTTAGACTGCGGTGCACAGGGTGGTTCATAATGGTGGAGGGCAGTGTGTAGAAACTCAGGAAATCCGTAACCTTGCCATCGTTCTGTCGAGAGAACAACATACATTTTTATAAAGCTGCTTCAGTGTAAAAAACGCTACAAGGATGCATTTAAGACACAATTATTTAAATCAAAGTTTATTTATATAGCACCTTTCCAACAAATCGACATCACTGAAAATGATTGCTCGAGATAAAATAAAGGTTGAATGAATGACTGCACTTTGAAAGTTTGGCAAAACAAGATGTAAAAAATAGTAAAATGATAAAATAAAAGCAATCGATCACAGTGATCAACAGTAAAATGTTGATAAAACACAAAACAGTAAAATAAATAATAAGTCAGACAGGGTTCCTACACGTTTTCTATTTGGTAGATTACGTAAAAGACGACTGCTTTAATTTTCAAATATGGTTTATCATTGCCGCCTCCCCCATGTTGGAGATTTTGAATGATTTTACACAAAGTTTGCATCGAGCTTTCTTTTCACATTTGGAATCCTTCAGCAACCAGGTTTTATATTTGGGATCGTCAAACCAGCCCTCAGAAAACGTACATGTACTGTGTCCGTTCAGACCACACCATCAAACATCTCTGCTCAAACAGGAAGTAAAATAACCACTGACACATTACTCACATTATTTCCCCTTAACATATTAAATAAATAATATGATATTATTGTTACCCCTTATTTGTTTTCTATTTTATAAATAAGAACTGAAAATTAGTTGAAAAAAGTTAAATAATTTTATTTTCATGGCATCTGTGCAGGGCTGCTGCAATAACTGCAATATTGCACAAGCCAATGATAGGGGATGGCAAACAAAAAAGCTTTTTTTTTTTTAAAAACCCCAAAAACAATAAATT
>JAOVVB010051532.1:0-14688 GCA_028570985.1 Heterobranchus longifilis
TGTGTGTGTGTGTGTGTGTGTGTGTGTGTGTGTGTGTGTGTGTGTGTGTGTGTGTGTGTGTGTGTGTGTATTTATTTGTTTATTTACTTATTTATTTAGATTTTATAAAACAGTAGTTTAGTCATTGTAGGTTTTTTTTGGCATTAAATAGTAAAATGTAAAGATATTAAACATCAGCACAAAATTCCAGCTGTAAAAACATATTGACTAATTTAGCCAACTGCCTACTGCAGAGGATTTTCTGAGCCCTTTGGAACACGTCTGTTTGATGATACCACGCCATCACTCTTCAGTCACACAAGCTTTAAAACTGAAATTGAATTAAAATGTGAACATAATGACTTCTTACTTATTTTTTGCCTGTTGTCTAACCAGATTTTAGGTGCATTACTGCTGCAGTAGTGATGATGTACGGGATACACTTAGTAGTGAACAGCACTCTCAAGTGGGAAAGAGGTGAAGCTGTAACCGCAACAGCACAGAATCCACGGTGCGGTGGGTCTGTTTTGAGAAAGCGAAGCTTCGCAGAGGCTCAATGAGAAATCTGCTCTGGTTTCTGCATAACAGCCCCACACAGAAACGCTGCAGAGGAAACCGTGGAGACCACACAAATCCCACGATCGCAAAACGTCATCACAAAAGGTCAGGGAGGTGATCCCGGAAATGATGTGACACTATAAATACACAAACCCTGCAGTCGCAGCACGGACACCGAAAATACCGAGGATGCCACTGAGACCGTCAGAAGTATAATTGAGCCTTAAGGGTGCATAACGTGTGGGTTAAGTGAACTGTATATATAGGCATATTTTTTTCCACATGTGGGACACACATATTTAGTGGTGTGTGAACATGCATGGAAGTGAACACAGCTTGTTTCATAAGATAAGTGGGAGCCACCTAAAACATTGTAATGGTTGTAATGGTCACTCCCACATATTCCTAAGCCTCACTTATTCGCAGGCGTTTGCAATCACTGCACTGCTTCTTTGTCAAGGCCTGACAGTCTTGGCTGAAATGTGGCATTGTTTGTTTACCTTGGTCAAATAAAATCTGGTGTAATTGAGGTATTTTTCTTTCTTTCTATTTGAAGTTAAGTAAGTGCTACCTTTTATCTTCTGGTGCTTTTTTTTTTTTTTTTTTGTTTAAACTTGGATTTATCACCACCTCCTACATGCTTTATCTTGTGACGCCACAGCCAACAGCACAACAACATATATTTGGATAAGTCAATGTAAAACACAACTTCTTTTACTCTAGATGAGCATGAGTTGTGATTAAGCACATTTGCACACTTGTCTGGCATTGCCTCAACAAATAACACATAATTGAAGAAACTAAATATAATAAAGACGCATTCAACTAAGAATGCGTACGGAAAAAAATGGCAGATTTAAGCAAATAAACACAGAGGAGGAGCACTTAACCAACAAACCAGTGGTACGTATAATAAGAATGTGAAAGTAGTCACTAGCAAGGAGGAAATGTGGAGAAAGAAAGATTTGGCAGCAGAAATCCTGTTGAACAGTGTTTTTCAGTCTCTCTGCTTTGATAAAAACCATTCTGAACTAAGCTCCATTTAAAATATTCTCAGTATACTGACACCAGGCTATGACCACCCTGCAAATGTAGCTATCTGTGTAGAGAAAGACACCACAGATAATACACTCTGTTACTGAGAAAATGCCAAACACTGGACAGGTGTTGTGTCCAAAACACTACACAGTGTTACGACTGTTTTAATCCACTATATAAGACTGTACATTTAGAGTAGGATTCAAGATGTAGGGATCGTCATACTACTATTAGCCATTTTCCATACCATACATTTGTTGTTTAAGAACCTCTGATCTAACATTTAACACACAATGCTTGACAGTTAACACCATGAAGCAGATATTTCACTCTTTCAGCTCAGAACATCTGTTCTTAGAGAAACTTTTTTTCTGACAACAAGCATTTTATTGCCAATGAAATGCTTTATTAAGTGGTGGCTGTGGTGGGACACAACACTAATACTAAGTGACCATGCAGATGTTACCAGTAACCACTGGATTGAGCAGAGAAATGCGGCTGTAATTGAACAGTCTGACGAAGGGCAGAGATCTACACAATAATTACTTGAGCGACATCATACTGACGGAGGATTCATTCTGATGTATTTAGACAACAATTTCCACTAATCAAAAGCTCATCAAAATCTTCAAATTGTGACAAGCTTTCTGACTTTTTATGAAGCACTGGTGAATCTGGTGAGGCTGCTTTCTGTTTTTATGGCTCTAAACCGTGGAGCACCCCCCGCTTGGATCTGAGGACTGCAAACTCCCCTGGAATTTTCAAGAATAAATTAAAGACCCATCTTTTTAATTTGGCTTTTAATTTAAGTTAACCTCATGGTATCATTTCTAATATCATGTTGTATTGTGATTAAACTGTTTGTTTGTTTGTTTGTTTGTTTGTTTGTTTGTTTGTTTGTTTGTATCGATTTATTATCTTATTTCTCTCTCTGTTAAGCACTTTGGGTTGCATCTTTGCATGGGAATGTGCTATACAAATAAAGTTGTTGTTATTATTATTATTATTATTATCATTATTATTATTATTATTATTATTATTATTATTATTATTATTATTACTTAATTGAGGCTAATTTATGTGGCTCATTGTGAACAAAGAGACTGAAGTTTCTTACCAAAGCTGAAGATCCAAAGGGGAAATAATATCTTTAAAAGAAATAGAAACAGGTCCCTGTATGCATGTGTGTATGTGTGTATGTGTGTGTGTATGTGTGTATGTGTGTATGAGTGTATGAGTGTATGAGTGTATGAGTGTGGCAGTAGGGGAGTACTTGTGGCCGTCATGAGAGCTCAATCATTGACAAGAGAGAAAAGCTAATAAGACAAACCTGGAGCTGGGTCAAAGATGAGGAAACTTAATTTAGCTCTTTGTCAAGGTCTCCTGCAGGAAAATAAAAAGCTCCTTAACAAAAGCAAAATGATGTTCTCTGGCAGAAAGCAGGCCACTCTCCTTCTGTCAATTAACTTGTCCAAATGGCTATTCATTTCAAAGAGCCCTTCATGCAAAGATCCCTGGGAGTCAAACAAGCCTCAATCAATTAAAGGCATGTAGGCAAAAAGGTTCAGACAAGAACTGCTGGTGTAAGAACATGTTGGCAAAACAGTTGACAAAGCAGTAATATGAAAGTCATGTTGAGAGCTGGAGAATAATATCCCTCCGAGCACTGTCAGAGATAGAGGCAAGAAAGAGAAACATAAAGAGAGGAAGGCATTACTGCAATGTATGCATCTCATTCTCGGAAAATATTTGCATTAATGACTTGATAAGGAATGTTCTGAGCTTAGGGCTGTGTTATAATACTATGCAAACAGTAAGCCTACAAGATGATAACACAATAATATATTCTCAAGAATTCTGGTAGAAACCATCCACTATTCAGAAACTATTATTTTTCATGGTGCCAGTACTTCAGGGGCTAAGTTGGAGACCAACTATTTTATGAAACCAAGCTGGCACTGACAGCCATTTAGCCAGACGATCCTCTCGGCTCTGTTCTGTTTGGCATTTCGAAAGTTTCAAGTTAGGATTTTCCCGTCATTATAACAGCAGCAGCGCTCCATTTAATTTGTGCCAAGTGTGTCTGCTCAACTTTTCACCACTTCCTCTCAAACTTACCTACATACAGTAAGTCTCTATGAAGACCAGCTGTAAACCACATTGTTAACGTTTCTCCTATACAGAACTTTACAAAAACAAACTAGTGTCAGTAAGCTTAAAACAAAGTGCTTGTGGGATTGTTGAACAGCGTCTGAAACCTCCTCACCCCACACATCCTGACATCAGAATTTCTGTGACTTTCTCAAACAGACAATTCGACAACCAATGTCACTACACAGAAATTGGCCAGGTGTGCAGAGGTGAAAAAAAGTAAGCTGGGTTCAAAGTTCTCTCGCAAGATCTGTCTTTTTCATTCTTCTCACAAGAGAGACTCTCAGGAGAGACTGTCCAAAAGTGTGTGCCTTAATGCCGTGTTCACGCACATGGGACAGATCACAGTTAATCATCTACATGAAGACAAGTACATAAGGGTTCTAAGCTGGCAAAATGTTTTGTCCGTAACTTCTAAAACAAGGAGAGCATGCAGCATGCACACTGTACTACAAACATTAGAAGACATCTGCTGAAGAGTGCACTGGAAATATGGATTTTATATGTAGACATAACAACACAAAGCATATTGAGGAAGCCTCAGCCGCCCCAAGAAATAACATCAGAGCATTTGACTTAAATGACCTCATCCACCACAAACGTACAAAACATAATTCCACAATGATTCCTGCAAGCTTGGCAGAATGTAAACCTAATCAACAATATTAGAACAATCAGGCTGATCTTTGAAATGACATTTTCACTCTCTGCACCGATGTGCCCCTAGCGATGAAAGCGTGAAATAAATGTGTTTTTGATGCAATAGTTTAAAGAGCTAGGAAGACTAGAGTTCAAGAGGCCACTTTTTTCCCTCCACACAACATGAAACGTACATTAGAAGTAGACTGTGGCTCCATCAATACGTTCTGTCCCTTCTGGGAGAGAGAGCGAGAGCCAAAGCTATCTGGCATCACACGACAGTTGGCAGCCAAACAGATGAAGAGAGCTTTCTGAAAATTTCAAAGAATTATTCAATGCGACAATTTATTTGTTTATGCTTGCTCTATAATCATCTGGTGGGGCCAGAAAAGCCCTTGTTATTAAAGCGATTTTATGCAGCCATCACAGGGTTGGCATGCTAAAGAAGATGCAGCGCGCTTACACGCACTTTGTATTAGACACTTTAATACAGTTTAGCAGGTCACTGTTTGGTAAAATGCCATTTTAAGAAAACAATGTTGACAGGAGGAATACAAAGTGAACTGATGAACTTTTCGCACAAAAAAACAAATATAATTGAGGTCAATGTTGTCTATTATAGCTCAGACCCTCAAAGAAAGGAAAGAGAAAAACAGTAACACCAAGCAGCAAATGTGGAAAGTGCCAAAAACTGCAGTTCCTCGAATGGCCACTTGAGCCTGGCTCCAAAAGCGAGTCAATCCCCATAGACCCCCATCTTAAAATGCCCAACGGTTTTTTGGTCTCTATATAGCTAATGTCCCCCATCGTGACAACTGTACGGGGGGTGAATTTTTGTATAACTCACCCGTTTCAATTTTATTGATGCTTAAAGGTATGCATAATTAAGGGCATGGCTGCTTTGAGTGACAGGTGGGTGCTGTTACAGGTGGCTAGCTGCTGCAACCAGGCTTCATTCAGCCCGCCTTAGCTCCACCTTTTTTGCCCGTTTTTGAATAATACTTCCATAGCCGGGAGTTAGGCGGAGTCAGGCACTGCCAAGATGGCGCCAGCCAGAGCCACCCACATTGAGCTTCATTTTGGCTCTTCAGAAACCTACGGTGACATATTTTATACAGTCTATGGGTAAAACATAAGAACACCACTGATACACCAGTATGATCAGATTTACCAAAATCTAATCAAGTCGAATTTTGCAAATAGCACGCCAAAATAAATCTCAAGCACAACATTTCTATTAGACATGGGCTAAATTGCTTACTAAAAAGGTATTTTGGAGTCCAAGCAAATGTGGGACTAATCATGGGCTTTTGATGCATTACTCTGTTTAATAGTTTGAAATTTTCACCCCAAATGTGTCCATTATTCCACTCAGGTGGTGTGACCCAACTGACAGGCTCACCAATTCATCTATTTTCTTTGGACTCCATCTAGAAGTGGAAGTGAACACGGTCTTTGTACTTCCACGAGGTTTTCTGAGTGCTGAAGTGCATTAACACAGTAATAGTAAGACTGAACCACCTGGACTTCCATATACTGACAGGGGATGAGGACAGGCTGCCAGAGGAAGAGAGAGAGATTCAAAGAGACTATGACAGGCGAAAGTGAGAGGACCAGATCCAGGTGTTTTGTAACACCTTTAAGAAATGCATGACTAAATTATACAGGGAACTGTCTAGACATCTGGGTCTCTTCTTGGACTTTCAGACTGGACCCTCTCCATCGGTGAGAGTAAACCTCAAGAGAAAGCAGCAGCCATCTTTGTAATAACACACTGTGCAGTAAAAAGCAATGATGAAAGACAAAAATAAAGAAAGTGACAGATAGATGAAAAGCAAAAGGGAACGGAATGCAAAGTAAGAAGAGAACGACTTAAAGCTGTAAAGGCAGAGCTCTGTACTATCTTTTTCTTTGATCCATCTGTCTTCTGCTTGTCAATGCAGTCTTTCTATTACCTCTCAAACTCATAATAAACTACTTTTCACGAAACCTAAAGGCTCCATCACATCACTCCAACATAAGTTAAACCATATGTAGGCAGCACACTTCAGCAAATGCTAACATATAATCTGTTTAAGACTCTACGTGAACTCTAGTGAATTCTAAAAGCAACAATTTCGATCTGTATTAAAAAGTTAACCACTGAATATAACACGTGAAACAGCTACAGCCTTGAATCTGTCATTGGAGTCACACATCCTTGTGCTCTGCTGATGTTGTTCCAATCCTGCCAGAGCCCCATGTTGAGGTTTTAATTTCATTTTTACTGCGTTGCTGGCCACAGACCCGGGTCCCACAGTATTAATGAACTTAGCCAATATAAACGCAATCATGCCTGAGGAGCAATTACAAATCTAATTGAGCATCTAAACAGAATATTAAATCGGCGTTAAACCAGGCCTCTAATTTAGAAGACACTTAAAAAGTCAAATCCTAGCCCATAAAATAAACACTATATTACCAGAGGGGCTCTTTGGAAAAATGGTGGTGATGAGCTGGACAGTTTTCTTTCTTTCTTTTTTTTCAGAAGAGCACAACAGTCAACTCCAATGGGCTGTAATGACACAGTGACAACTTGCTTTTTCAGTTTGACTGTCTTACTCACCCCAGCAGAAATGTTTGATAGCGCTGCAAGCTGATGATGAGGCAAATACTAGAAGGGGGGTATGACTATTAAAAACTACTACAGGCCAGTCGCTAATAAAGGCCAGGTGAAAAAAAATACACATTGAGGGGGGAACGCCTAACATGACTCATGCTCTGCTGATGGAATTAATTTGAGGATTTATAGGTTTAGGGGCGGCTGTGGCTCACGAGGTAGAGTAGGTTGTCCCAAACTTAAGGTTGGTGATACGATCTCTGGCTCCTCCTGTTGAAGTAAATGGTAAATGGACTCTACTTACATATCGCTTTTCTAGTCTTTGCGACCACTCAATGTGCTTTACACTGCTGGCGGAGGTTACCATGCAAAGCACATGCTCATCAGGGGAGATAAATGCTCACACACATTCACACGCCGATGGCTATGCCTTCAGGGGCAATTTGGGGTTGAGTATCTTGCCCAAGGATACCTTGACATGCAGACTGGGGGGCTGGGGATCGAACCACCGACCTTCCGGTTAGTGGACTCCCGCTCTACCTACCACAGCCGCCCCGTCCTTGAACAAGACATTGAACCCCAAGTTGCTTCAAGCCAGCGCCTCGCATGGCAGCTCCGCCAACATCGGTGAATGTGTGTGTGAATGGGTGAATGAGAGGCAAATTGTAAAGCACTAGAGGTAGACTAAAGGTAGAAATGTGCTGTATAAATGCAGTTCATGTACCATTTAGGTAAGGGAAACATCGTGGTCTCAGTTACAATAAGCTACTTCATTAATATTAGGGGACCTTTGTTATCATGGTTAAATGAATTGAATTGATAACTACTTGGTTAGGCAATGATTTTGAGAGAAAGCACAAGATTGCCGGTGGAAAACAGGAAGTGAACAGAGGTACTTTGTGTCATAGTCCAACGTTTTGTTGACCCATTCATCCATCCCAGTCACCTCCCTCACCCCCCAGCCACTAGAGGTCACTGTCACTTGTTACTACGTAGTTGCTTTAGCAAATGCCCAATAACAACATGTTTCCTCGATTAAAGATCTTGGTCATAACAAAAAATATTGTACTAACGAACAGAAGCTAGGTAAAAGTGCCTTTTCCCCTCTTGCTATGTTTAAACATATTTTAAAGTCAGTTTTAAAGAATGTTGCTGCTTTTAACAGATGCCAGTGTATGCCATGATTATTTTAGCCCCCGATTCCTGTAACTATATGTTTTGTGTCTTTTGTGGTGTTTTGGTATGTTCTTGTGATGTTATCGGTCCCTGTTTGTACTTATATATGAACATTTTTGTTTTGCTGCCCATCTTGACCAGGACTCCCTGGCAGAAGACATATTGTATCTCAGTGGGACCATTCCTGGTTAAATACCAGATACACAAAGATAAATAAATAAATAAAAGGTTTACACAGACTGCGTTAAAAAAAAGACATGTGTTTTGAATTCAAGCTTCCTGCAAAGAGCAGGTCAAGTTTGTTGCTGCCTCATAGTTGCACACCCGATGAGCGTGGACACCAGCTGCCACTGTGTGTACTCACAGTAGGCATGAAGTTCAAGCCAAATGATGCTTGAGCCAAAGACAATTAGCTTGCCTGGCTAGCAGTTTGGCAGCCTCAATATTATTAAGAGCTATACAAAGTTATACAAACTAACTTCTAGTCCTGAATCACCTTTCATTGAAGGTAAATCTCAATTAAAAGTTTGCAACAATAGAAAAATGATATTTGAAAGTATGAAAAGGCAAGCAAAACAAACAAGTTTGTCCTCTAACGCAGGGCCTCTAGTTCTGTGTCGTATTGTCGATAAACAAAAAAAAAAGGTGAGAATTGAGATGAAGAAAAGAAAAGCTAACTCAAAGAGTTTTTTTGTAGTGGTGGCTTCTGTCCCAACGGTGAGAGTTGCGGTTTTTTGGCGAGGACAGCTTGGCTTCCTGTCTTAGGGCAATAGCAAGAGAAGAAGGGCAGAGGAGAGCAAAGCGGAGCAGAGGCGCTGAGGAGAGCGACACACAGTGTCAACTCCTAAAAGAGCCCTGGGGGAAGGTTAGCCCTCCTCTCAGCCCCCTCTCTCCTCTCCATCTTCCTTTTCCCCTCCACCTTTCTACATCTGTGAGCAGCAATTAGCCAGCAGCCAGGCTTTACACCTTACCATGAATATTAACAGAAAGCATTGTTAATGCATCCCACACAAACTGCACCTTGATGTATCTCGCTCACACACACTGCCCCGAATGGCCTTTAACTTGATGTGCACACAGGCTTTTTTCAAAGCGAGGAAAAGTGAATTTGAAGACATAATTATTGTCGCACACACACAAACAAAATTCAAAATACTTCGTCCCTCAAGGTGCAATTCAAGGCAAGCGAGTGTGCAAACAGACATACACACATACGCCTTATTTACAAGTATGACAAAAGTGTTTGAAAAACATACACAAGGATTAATAGCAGCAATATCTAACACAGGTCAAAAGGTCAAAAGTGCAAGTGCATTTATCAAACTTCTAATCGCTACATTTCTTGTACTGTGGCTGTTCACAAGTCTAATGGCTTCTAAACCAAACTTCCTCCTATTTGTTTTACATACAGGCGATCTAAAACACATTCCTGATGGCAGCAGCTTAAAGTAGTCATAGAGGACATGTGTGTGGTTTCCAAGCATTTCCAAGCAGTGTTATTGTTGGTGCAATAATACAAACCCGCCGGATCGCTTAGCAACATGGCTACCACGAGCCTCCTGGCTACTGTCCAAAGCTACAAACAACCATAGGAATCCCAATTTGAACTAGAAAAGGCAAAGTAAAACCCCCTTGTACTGTAGTATTAATAAGCAGGCAGGTTTTGTTACTTACTGATCTTGTAGAAAGTCTGACAACTGAATGTCCCTTCAGAACCCTGTAAAGTCCCGGAGCTCTCTCCATCGAGTGAATGCCCCTCATAGGCTCACTCTTGTTTTACCTCACTCTCCCTCTATATGCCTTCTTTGCTTCCTCCATCAACAGGGCTCTTTTTCTTTTACCAGGTAGAGTTTCCACAGTTAATACGGTTGTTCCACCATCCGCCATTTCCGCTACCTGGGGATAGCTACCGATAGCTACCGGGAAGCTATCCACAATCTCAACTTTTCATTACTAGTGATGTTATGGGCCACAAGTCATTGAGGACTTCAGGTCTACTGATCGTCAGGAGAGGAATGTTAGAATTCTTCCACAGATCAGGAAAAACTGCAGAGTCTAAGGAGAGTCTATGCACAAAAATAAAGAAAATGGGCAGACGCCTGAACCAGCGGGGTTGAGGAGTGACACTAAGTAGGTTGCCTGGCTGTGTAGAGCCAAGCCGGCCTGAGGGTAAGCACTGATTTACCGCCTCTTGCAAAGAACAAATAAATCAACCATCACACTGAGCCAGACACAGACCTCAAGAGATGCCTCAATACCGCTGTTTATCGATCTCCCCGTGTGTGTTTGTGCGTGTATGTCTGTGTGTGTGAGGGAGAGAGGACATTATTTATGTCGCAGTTTATTCATTTGCTGGCAAGAGGTACTTTATCTAGCCTGTGTTTGAAAAAGTTAATGCGCTTACTTTTAAATTAAAGACCCACTTAGGTAAGGTTGGAGGGCAAACAAGTGTGGTAGGAAAGGAAGAGAGGAGGAGGAGGAGGAGGAGGAGGAGGAAGAGGAGGAGGAAGAGGAGGAGGAGGAGGGCAGCTCAGTTGAGAAGGCCAGCAACCCTTGCTGACGAGAAGGATATTGAATTTCAATTAGCACACACCTGCATTTACATACAGCCTACATGGCGATGCTTGGGTAAGCAATTTAACACTCCGATTCAAACAGCTGCTCTGCATCATTTACATAAATTAATAAAGCAAATTAAAATTCCATTGAAGTTTTTTTCCCTCTTTCCTGCACGTATATTTTTTTTTCTCCCTTCCTTTAAAAAGTGAGTAGAAATATCAGCAAGGGGTCAGGGCAACAAGTTGGCCGATCCAATTTGTGACTCCCAGGAGAAATTAGGGCTCCGCCTGTTTTGACTAAATATAAACAGCAGGTAGCTGACAGTTCCACTCACCGTGCTACCGCACTGCCTCCACCTCTGTCAGTGGCACGTTTGATTCAACCAAGCAGCAGCAAGCAATCAAGATCTGCCAGAGTCAGAGTCTAAAACCAAACACAATAAAAACACTAAATCATAGCCAATCTCCGACAGCCTCAATGCACTCACTGTGAGCCTGTGAGGAGTCTCAAATAAACCAAACCACCGTCCAGCGAGCACATACCAAAACATTCGATCTGCATCAGGATCACACCAGCTCCCAAGAGGTTGTATTTGGATGTGAACTTTAAGGTGTCTAATTACTGATACTTTAATGATATGCACTTTGGTCATTTTTGAGTCATTTCCCCAGAAAGAAGAAAATGAGTTGGGGATTTTGAAGTCAGTAACAAACTGTCAGTCGTGCCGAGCCAACACGTCTTTAGCAACACACAGATGCATCGAGCCAGCTGGAGAAAGTCAAAACTCACAATCTCACACTCAAAAATAACCACAAAAGTTTAGGGGAAATATTTTTGAAACGCTTATTGTGAACAATCCATTTGGTCTTTTTGCTCAGCAAACAAACAATGCCTCTCATTTGCTACAGATGAATCATATAATAATATCCATAATATGTTGACTAATGTGGTATGTATTACATTTGTCAAATGTTCTATTTTGAACATTTCCACATTTAGAAAGAAAGGCTGCAGCACCCCTGCTGCACTTCTGCCCAAGTCAGAAAAAATAATAATCTGTGGACATCAGAGACAGATGACATGAAGGATAAACATTTTTTTTATTTTTTTTATTTTTTTAAATCCACAAATGCATGAGGTTCAGGCAAGATAAATGAAAAGAAAGCATTTCTGGACCAGGCAATTTTCTTTAGCTCAGTAATATACAGTAAGGCTGTGTATATTTAAAAACTTAATAACATTATAATACTTATAGACATAAAAATCTGAAAATGTATACAACAGAGGGAAATTACATATGCAAAGTACTGCTATTTTGTCTAAATACTTTTTTTTTTTTAAACAACAGCAACAGCAGCACCAACAGCAATATTTTTGTTTTGTTTTTATTTTAATTGTTATTATCTCATTATGTTTTTTTTTCCTTTTTAATATGCATTAAGGCATTTTGTGATTTAACACTATAAAGTAAATGTACTTAAATCCAGAAAAACAGGACAGGACAAAAATCAGGACAAGGAATATAAAATCGTCAATGTCCTACTTCATGTTGTGTGTTACTTTTCTACTTTCAATAGTATTTATATATGGCACCTGCATCTTTTGCTTATCCCTTAAAGGTATCTCATAAATAGTGTTATATGATTATTATCCATCTATCTGTCTCCAGTTGAAAGTGCCTCAACAACAAATGAGATGTGTAATATCTTTCACTCCTGCCTCTGCCTGTGTTAAGACCTGCATGCTAATGATCTGCCATATAGGAAATGTGTGAGTGGCTTACAAGAGCCTGCGGCTGATCAGGTGTCGTTTTAATGTCTCCTGATGAAAGAGAGCCGAGTTCAGAATATTTAGAAAAATCCACAGTTGAGAGGAGTGAAAACCGAGGTATGCAACACCTATAGACTGTTGGTATAAGGTTATATGTTGCACACATTACACACAAATGTAGACACATGAGGCCTGCCAGTAAAGCAGCAAAATCCTACAAAATCACAGTCTGCTCTGCAGTATTCTCACCTCATGGCAGAGGGCTTATCTTCAGATCTGATGAAATGAATAACAGGACAATGTTCTGTCTCTGAAACTAGGCAGACATGTTTCACTCTGTGGCCCGCTCTGGAGAAGAGTCTGGTTTTCATTGAACCTTAAATAGCTTTGACAAATAGCAGTGCAACTGTTATAAATTTAACTGTTTACCAAAAAAAAGAACATATGTTAGTGGCATGTGCCAAATTATCCCAGAGGATGAGAACAGCAAGAGGAGAGTGTAGAAATGTTCTGTTTAGCAAAAGATTTCAGTGTCACTGGTGGAGACATCGCCCCCTGGTGGTGTCTCAATACATAAACTGGTATCAGCAGCTGCAGAGCAACTTCAGGCCAGACCTGCATGTCTGCCTGAGAGAAGAATACAGTGGGGAGCTTGTTTCACACAACTGTTTCAGCTCTGTCTAATTTGTCCCTTCGCCATCCCCCCGTCCCCTACACTTCTCTCTGGTTCCCTCTTTCATCGTCCCTCCCTCCTGACCTCCCTTTCTTCCTCCGTCTATTAGAAGCATTACTGAACTGTGACTGAGTCATTTCAATATCGCCCTAGGATGCAACACACAGTGCTTAATTAGCTTGTTAAAAAGGGAGGGAATCATAGAAATTCATTTTCCCTCTCTGCACCACCCCCACAGTGTCACCAGGTGTGGGCCTCTGCAAGGTGGCACAGAGGTGTTGTGTTGTAATCTCAGGAGGAAAGAGAGGCCAAGTTATGGGTGGACGCACCCACTGCAGGCATCTGCTTGTCATCATTTAGACCCCGGCTTCACATTAACAAACACACGCAGGCACACGCAAGCAAATACACAACCTACTCAATCACATAACGAGGCAGTCCAATGGGGACAGCTCCATTCTTCAGAGGCCAAGTTAACCACAGTCATTAGTCTTGCTTTGCTGCCTAATTGGTCTGGCGGAGGCACAGGACCCGTTGTCCATTCTGACTGAGTACTCAGCCCCACAACGTGGCACACTGCAGACTATCCTACACAAGAGTGCTTTTAAGATTGATCTAAAATGCACAAGTACACGATAGAGTACGCCAATGTGTTTCTTCCCTGCCTACACCCACAATCACTAAACAATTGCTGCTGTAACAGTTAAATGTATTCTCGTGAAGATGAGCTCAACATGAAATACACAAGCATACAATCAACCTCACACAACATACATATACTGGCCTAGTGTGCAATGCAGCAGTCTGATAAATGAAGTTGAAAAAGGGAAAAAAATGAGAGAGACATATGTAAGCTAAAGCACCAGAGACAAAACAGCATCATGATCGGCCAGTAAAAAAGCGCTGTATCAACTTATAGCCAATTTAGTAACATCTTTGTCTAGTTTACATTACCACCAGTCAAATTGTGATGCATGCTGTTGTCAATAATTTGAAAAATAAATTTGAACTACTGTTTGAATTTGGGAAAAAAATTAAGTATTGGATCTACAGCGATGTTACCGAATTAAAAATTGTGCGTGTAAGTACTTGCGGATTGTACTCCAGCGGGGGGAGTTTGTAAAATTTGCCCT
The DNA here is from genome assembly GCA_028570985.1 of Heterobranchus longifilis. Taxonomy (NCBI): domain Eukaryota; kingdom Metazoa; phylum Chordata; class Actinopteri; order Siluriformes; family Clariidae; genus Heterobranchus; species Heterobranchus longifilis. The sequence goes on from JAOVVB010051532.1 coordinate 14,276, forward strand.
AGCAACTACTGAGTCGTGCGAAACGGATATTCATGACACAAAACAATCTGAGAAGTAATGTGTGGAAGCATTTTGAATTTTGACACCATAGATGGAAAAAAAAACATTGGTAAAGGTGAGTTTGTTTTTGCCCGTTGAACATTAGCACGAACAACACGAATGAACGGATGGTCAATTCTGAATTTTAGGATTTGGCTACATGGGTTGCTTTCGAATCGATTCCAACAATTCACATTCTCATTTAGAGTTGCAACAATTAGTTGACTAATCAATGAGTCGATTGACAGACAAATAATCAGCAACTATTTTTGATAATTGATATCGTTAAAGTAATTTTTCATGGAAAAATGGTAGAAAATGCTGTTTCCAGCCTCTCAAATATGGAGATTTCCTGTTTTTTTCTCTTTTATGTC
>JAOVVB010051540.1:0-14688 GCA_028570985.1 Heterobranchus longifilis
AAGACACTGTAGTAAACTGCAGTCAATTCGTGAGGATATTCACGATTATCCCAATAATGGAAATTCACCACAATCAACTTATTATGAGTGTTTTTATCGCGATTTACGCTAAAAAACGATTATTGCCCCATCCCTATCGCTTACGCTACATTTTCAGTGCCATTTTCAGTCAAAATCCATATGTAGGAAAACATCATGATAAAGAAAGGAGAGAAAAAAATGCTGATCTACTGACATGGTAAAGGAAGGAAGAGCCCGATGTTTTGTGAAGGTAATGGCACCTTTTAAAATCCTGGTCACATCTGCATTAAGGATTTGCTCCATCATCCACAGACGGAGACACACACAAAGGATAGCCCATATGAGATGGGACCTGACACCAGGACATCCTGTTTAGGGGACAATGCCCCCCCCCTCTCTACTGTGCTAAAGTGATAATGCTCTTGCAACAGTGCGGCTGTCACCACCTAGCTTAGCTCCAGGGTCCAGAGAGGAGCACCGTGGGATAGCTGCTCAGGAAATACAGCTTTTCAACACCTCCCAGAGTGGAATATCCTTCTGTCACATACATGCTTGTATTTCAGTTGCTAAATATAAGACAGGGACTGAGAGTTTCCTTGATCTTCCGGTAATAATGGGATAGGAAATTGCTAACTTTGCGTTTCTTTGTAATGTAAAGAGAGGATGACTCAAAGGAATAGAGAGACAAACTGAAATTCAACTTGCAGGTTCTGTTCCAGACGTAACAATTCAAAATCATTTTGACATTTGTTATTAGGGCCGGGACGATATGCTTTTCTGCCGATTCGATACTATCATGATACTTGGGTACTGATTCGATATGTATCGTGATTCTTAAGTATTGCAATTCGATATTGCAGTTTATTGCGTTTTTTGTTTACTTTTTTAACACTAGATCATGGGAAAAAGTTGGATCATACACTTCGAGAGACCTTTACTTTGAAGAATCTCTAAATTGACTCAGTAAAAATGTTTGATTTTGTGTCTGTACGTAGTCAGAGATGTCATGAAGTCAGAGATGTCATGAAGTCAAATGGATCATGGGTGCAGATTCGACTACAACAGACTACAACAATAAAAGCGGTAATTTCCTCCTTCCTCCACATAGACTAAAATTAAGCACATTAATCAATTCAGGCATTAAAAAAAATAAATGGAACAATACCATGTAGACAGGGATGATACATTTTAGCCAGACATGCCTGTAACAACAGCAAGATATGGAGGGCTGAATGGTATTATTTTAGAGAGCTAAGAATATGAATAGAAAGTTTAAAAGACGATATTAGAAGATGGTATGGGTGGATATCACGGACAAGGAAGAAACCAACAATGGTAATGTATAAGCACACTGGTAGAAAAACTTTACCAGGCCTTTAGTTTTTAATGCTATCAAATTCATCATTTAGCTTTCTTATGTCTGTCTGTGGCTGGGATCATCTCTATTTTGCAAGGGCATGTGTGTCTCTTGATATAAACTAACATTGTAAGTGATGTAAGGGCTATCTTCACAGGCACCGCCAGAGATTTTCTTTTGCTGATGCTATGGGGTTGCTCAACTTGTGATTGTGCTCTGAAATTTAAGGTTTCCCCATCAATGTGCCGGCCACCAGTTTAACTTCTACTGCAAAACCCGCACATGTACACACACAACACAGTTACAATGTCATTCTGTGTTAAACACAAGGCGAGAGATTCAGCTCAAAGGATATATAGATATGGTTCACGCAGGCCTGCCTACGTATACACACTTCTGAATATACATTTTCACACAATTATGCCACGGACAAGGCTTGCATGCAAGCAGAAAACAACAAACTAGGGTTGCAGCAGTAGCTATCGGTATACCAGTTTCACAGTATACCATGGTATAAAGACTGACAGTTATCATACCATGTAGCCTACATTTGCTTATCTACGGTACTGAAAAAAAATGTTTTTATTTATTTTCAAAAGGGAGACTTTTTACCAGTGGTGTAGTTGATGAGGTGGGTGTATTACTAGATAGATGGGTAGGTTACGGAGGAGAAAGTGGTTATACTCTTCTATGTATTCCAATGGCCTTTTGGCTGATAGGTGTGTAGTAGTCTGGCCTACTATGTGAACTGTGCCTGGATAAAGCCTTACTTCCGGCAGGCTGCCCGGAGACAGGAAGTCAACAACGACAGCAGCCTCCGAGCTATCAGCCTGATCGCCCAGTACGACTGTGATTGGTTTAAGCAAATATAAACAGGCCAGGGAGTTTTTTTCCCTATCCAGGAGTGAAAGCACATTGAATCCAGACTTTCCCCCAGCACGGACACAGCGCTGTGTTGATAGGTCTGTCTATGCGAGACTATTGAAGCTGAAATACTGCCGAGATAGACAGATATTGCAGAACAGGTGGATATGCTGCTGTGGAACTGCACTTATACTGAGCTATGGCAAAGGGGCTGCATACTCGCATAAATAGTCTATAACCTGTGCTTTGCTTGATGTCACTTTACTTGTGTGCAGTCATTTTGCACCAGGGGAGTTGGCGGTGTTTGACTGCTATTCAGAGAGGTCTAAAAGCTAGTGGAGGTGACACCAGTGTCCCTTGTACCTCTAAATATTACATCAGCCTCATCCCTGTGGGAAACATCTCAGAGTCCTTTAGCCATGCTATTTGTGTCTTTCTTTCTCATCCCTCTCTCTCCTTACTCCCTCCAGCATCTTCTATTCCCCCTCTGCACAAATCTCTCTCTCGCCTCTCTCTCTCTGATGTTTGCTTCAGGCAACAGGCACCTATAAACTCGCATGCTCACTTAGTCCAAGCTTTTAGATCTCTAGCACTATATTATCTACAAAAAAAGTATAATCACTCAGTGGAAAAGTTTCTGACTGAATGCAAACTCTCAAAAACAGTTTTGGCTTCTTCCTCTTTGAATTACCCACTAACACAACCTGCATGTGTTGCCAATATATCATCTTGTTTTTGAGAGCACATCAAGGCATTAACTATGTTCAAAAGTCTTTCAAGCTCCCTCAAAGAACTTTCAGGAATCTTTCCTCACTTCAGAGCATTTTCCTCCTGGACAACCAACTAGGTGTCTTTCTTTTCTGAATCTATTCATTGCACTCTTCTTTTAAGCCTTTCATCTTCTGGACCAACAAAATATCAAATGTCCCTGGATTTTCAATGTAATTACCACGAGTGGCTTAGTTTTATGAGCCCACAAGCTTCTCTGTTAGAATATATGTTTATTGTGTGACCACTGAAGATAATGACACCTGCAAGAAAGCCCACACATTGCCTTAGAGGGCAACCACGTGCAATTATTGCACTTTCTGTATGACCACATAAGTTGCTTGTAATTACTGTAAGACCACACTTTTCATTATCGGGCTAATCAAGTCAACAATGTAAGAGTAAAAATGTTATATGAAATGTAGTGGGTGTTACTCAGAGAAATCTCGTTAGCAAATGTGACATTTTATATCTCGCTGTAATTAACAATTGCATTTTCTGTCATGGCATGAGGAAAACTGCTAATGAGCCAAACAAACCAACCATGGGAAAATGCAAAGAGTAATTTGAATTAAAAAATCTGTTTTTAAGTTGACTTTTATGCATACAATGTGATTACAAAAGGGCTGATGACATGGACGATATGACAATAATACAGTGTTTTGAGTTACTGTGACTCAGCATGACACTAGCTCAACCTCACAATTGTAGAACATCCATTGTATTCCCTAAATAAATAAATTAGTCCTTCAGTCCAAATAATAGCAGCTGCTGTGCAATCACACAAATAACCATTTACCACTACATAGCACCAATGAAACGGCAAATACTGAAGGCTGTATTAACAGAAGTGATAAAGCACGTTCTTTCATCAGGTTTCAAAAAGCATCTCTGGCTTTGGCAAAGAGCTTGTTTGTTTATTTGAAAAATAAAATGGTGTCTTTGTAAAATAAACACACACACTGACTTCAAACCTATAGTTCTGGCTCAATTCGAAGACAGATTCAGCCAGTTTGAAGTTCAAAAATACTTCAGCTGCGACTCATTTCAATGCAAGCTGTGAACAGAACCTCAGTGTTCAGCCACCCAGCCCCAAGTCTGCAAACCACTGTCTTTCCTCCAGCTCAGCGAGAATGGATGGTAATGACACCTACTGTATGACCACACAAGATAATGAGCACATTCATATGAGTACTGTGATAGCTGAAACCACAGTACTCTAATTGGGCTTTCAATGGGTTACTGCAACACACGTCAGCATTCAAAGAACCCAAGAAAACTTTTAGTTCAAGCAAAAAAGAAAGGTCACAGTAAAAAATACCCAAAATTGTCTCCACGTAACAGCAGTTTGATGTTATCATTGAAGACCACATTGTATTTGACCACACAACGTAATGGCACTTCATGCACTACCACAGAAAAATAAAGGCACCGGGTGTGCAAGCGGACATAATTGGCCTCAAAACAATCAACCCCAATTACCTAGCACCGTAATTGGCTTCAGAGCAATCAACAAGGCAGCTATCATTAAGTGTGAGCAGGCACCAGCATGCCCATGACACTGCTTATCTCTGCAGTTTATCTGCTGGGGTTAGTTACAGCTTTGGCTGGGATGGATGGATAAGAACAGCAGTAATTAATAATGTCATGCACCTAATGCACAGCTTTGTATTATATACATGTAAAAGTACCATCCATGATTCAACTTATATCTATTGTAAATGATCATTACATGAATCCATCTTTTCATTGATTATGTTTGTCTGCTTCCCACTGATGGCTCTTGATGTGCATGTTCATTACAGTTGTCGCAAACAATCGCTTCATCACACACCTTAAGAGAGGTGACAAACGTATTCACTTAAGACAAATGTTACACAAGCTTTGTTACACAAGGTTGTCAAAAGATGAAGTCAGAGAGAAAATGTCAGTAGAACTTTCAGTTGTCAGGTTGTTAGCACATATATGTAAATATGTTGTTGTTAAGTGCTGACAGAAAAAAAAAAAAACAGAAGAACATCTGAAGTAGAGCTACAAAAGGAGCACTGCCACAAACGTAACTGCAAGAAGACAGAAATTGAACTCTCTCACCTTCAGGTTCAAATACGCTTCATTAGCATCTCTCGCACAGACACCGCTATCTGCTCACTAATCAGAAAATGTCCCATGGGAGACGTCTTCCCCTGGAGAAAATATAGGGCAGCTCAGCTCTCTGTCTACCTCCAAAACTCAAACACAATATCATGAACACCTGTAACTTAACCTGTACAGTCTAACGCAAGTCCATGCGCAAGTCACAGATTTGTGAAGCATGCTGTCGAGTTTTTGTTGACTGTGTCAAAGAGGCGTTGAATCTATGGTAATTGTTGAGGCCTTAGTTTTGTGGGGTTGTTATAATAGATTACGTTGTACAAGTGTGTCCAATCTGTATCTGCATGCACAATTTTTGTTGTACATATGAATTCTTGCTTTTTCTCCTCTTGTGTGAATTGCCTTTCTCTGATGTACCCATCTCTTCATTTCACAGTTTATGTGTCCAACATTTTCATCCGCAGTGAAATATTGATTTCTAGCAGACAGGCATGAATGGAAGAATGACATACCAAAAATGTGCAAAAAAAAAAATCACTTTAACTCTTGAGTGTATATTATGTGTGATCATCTGTCTGCTTGCCTTTTTTTCTATCAATCTGGCAGGTTTTTTCTTCAAAGTCGTACACATCTCTCTTCCTCATGTCCTTTTCATATATTCATGTTTGCTTGGGAATCATCTCTCGGTCTCAGCAGGACATGAGGCAGAGGAGAAACTAGCCTTGCCCTCTGCTAATGACTGATCTATGTTTAGCTGCCAATACTGAGACACACTAATGTGGCACTCACCTCTTTCGCAGCCTGTGATCTCTGATCAATTAAAGATTTGTGTGTAACTGTTTCTTTCTGTGTGGATACATTAGAAATATACACATACCTAGAAATGTGTAGTTTTTATCCATGGCTCTATGGATGGCAAAGCCTGTCTGTTGGCCGGCCCGCTACTTTAGTCCAGACTAAAATATCTTAACAACAACAGATCGTCGTTAAACTTTGTACAGAGGTTGATATTTGTGGCTTTGAGTTGAATGTCTCTGCAGCTGTGGGATGAGTTGCCATGACATTTGATACAGACCCGAATTAATTACAATGACTTTCATCATCCCTTAAAAGAGTACCGTCAGAATCAGGATGGACTAGTCTTGCATTGCATCTCCACAGCGCTGTGTCAGCACTGGAAAATGGGCTGGCTGCACCGCTTATCATTCTGGTATAGGGGAAAAGAAACCTTGTGGCTTGTTTGCATTTCTTTAAACCAAACACAGCTGTCCTGGACGGCATTAAGCCCTCGATGCAGCGATGGTGTCTTTGCAAAATAGATAAGAGGAAGAAGAGGTCTGAAATAGGCGGCTGGCAACAAAGTTCTATTTGAAACTCTCACTGAATAATATACTGGCAAAAATAAAAGTGACAAAAAAGGTGGTTGTAGATGAAAACAATGAGTCATTGTATGTTTTACATAATATTTTATGTGAATATGATCAGACAGAAAATGTAAGAATATCACCAGTGGGAGACATAATCAGTATGTGCATCTTTCTCTCCTTTCTTTCTCTTTGTTTGATTGTACTTTATGTATATCAATCTACAATTATTCTGACTTTCTTTACTTTGAACAGGTCTGACTGCTCTCTTCTTTTTCCCCTTGTATGACTTTATTTCTGTGTCTGCTTTGGAGTTTACCTTCTCACCTGTCTTCCTGCAGCTGACCTTTCAGTCTTCAGGGAATTTCAACAACCTCAAACTCCTGAATCTCTTTGAAAGTTGGAAACTAGAACACCCAGATATAAAAGCTTGTACCTCAACAGAGGGTGAAAACCAATCAGGCTACCCCAATTCCCATCCAAATTAAATATGCAGGTAATCAGTCATACTGTATAATTAACTTCTTTCTTTCTCAAAAGAAAAAAAAAATGCCACAACTTTCAGACTCTCTAAACAACTTTCAGCTTCTCTGCCTACTTTTTTCGTTGAACACTCGGTCTTCAAAGTGGAAACATAGATCTTCCATTTTAAGCTTCTCCTCTCTAGTCTAATTGTAAAGTGGTTTGGAAGATCTTTGATGTTTGTCTCTGAGAGAATTTGCAGAAGCCTCAAACCACTAGACAAAAGAAGAAACAGAGACAGTAATTTACTGAGAATTATTTCTTTGCTGTCAGGAGAGACGGAATAAGGAGAAGAAGAGAGGAAAGGAAACAGAAAGGTGAAATATGGGGAAATCGGAGGGTAATTTAGCAGTTTTCCAGTAATCCATGAATCATTTTTTACTGTGTCAACAATCAATAGTAAAATAAAAAGGGTAAATTTATTTTTTAAGTCATTATTTTGAAGAATTCTCGGCTTTATCAGTGCACTAGTTATTCCCCAATGTTTATTCAGCTGTGTCTGGCCAACAGTGAGTGTCGCCATCATTGCTCAAGATGATGTGAATAACGAGTCATGCTTTATCGTTTTACTAATAAATTTCACAGTCGTTGGGTGGAAATACTCTCCAAAATGTTGACTTTCTGAGAAGCTAAGGGAATTAAATCTAAAATTTAGGAGGATCAGGTTTGGAAATCTTCATAATCGCAGATGGTTTTTTAACTTACAATGGTTTTTATTGTGCAAATATCCATCTTGAAACAATTGAAACAGGAACCACTAATAAATCAATCTGAATGAAACGCAGACAGCACTTGTGTCTGTCTTGGTGAAGATCTTACGGGTGATGTAAATCTCGGTAAGAGATGAAGGGAGAATTACTCCATTGTTGGATTCAAGCTTAAAAAAAAAAAAGCATTTGATCTGCTGTAAAACCGGGATAAGAACAGATCTGTTGCATTTTCAGGTGGCATGGTAGGATTTTATTTTTCTTTAAACAAACCCGACACAGCACTCCTCTCTTTGCTTTGCTTGTCCTCTTGTTCTATTATTCACTCGGGTTCGTTTGTTCTGCTGTACACTGTCTCCTGCTGTATCGCTCAGTCTGCATCTGTATTCCCATGAGCGTGTTCAGATACAGTATGTCTCATTTAGTTTCTATTTCTCCTTCCCTCCTATTGTTGCACAAGTGCCTCAGTCATGTAGCACCAAATACTGAAACTGGAGAATAAACCGGAGGAGTGAAAGTAGCAGCAAAGGACTGCTAAGATATTTTAGTTTGGTATTACATCTGTTGTTATTGGCATTCTTGGGTGAATTCCTGAACAGCAACAAATGTGGACTGCCAGGCCAGGCATTACTTTGCATAGACCTATTCTATCAGTAACCATAAAGCAATTCAACTGTGTACAAGGGCTGCCACTTTTTATTCATTAAATATTCCATCTACAATCATCTGTTCAATTCAAATTCTCAGTGAATTAGTACAATAGGCTGTTGGACTTGCAGCAAGGGGCTTCCTAAAAAGCACAGATCGTCTTTTTTGTGCACTTTATAAAACACAGCTGCCTTGTAACATTAGACTGCCACTCGAGTAAGGCAGCAGAGGCACTGCAAATAAATGGAACACAGTGAATTTCGTCTACCAAAATGTACTCGTGTGGAGAGGCAAAAAAATAAAAAACAGACGGGAAAAGGAAAGGAAAAGTGTGGCTAGCAGGCTAACAAGAGCATTGCACAAGTTTGAAAATGCTACATTACTGTCATTATCTTCACAGTTCAATCTGCAAATGAGACAGGGTCAATTTGCAACTTACATTAAATATGTCTTGCCCCATTCAAATCGCTGTGATCACTGTCACAATGTATTTTAGGATCGTCTACAAATGTTGCATTCAATTTAATTTGAACAAATCCAAATTACTAGTTTTGTCCAACCAACAGTCTAAAACTCAACTATATTCAGCTTGCCATAATATAAGACAAAATAAAGCCGCTAATCCTCACAATTGAGAAGCTGTAACTAAATGTTTGGCATTTTACTTGAAAAAAATATTAAATTAGTTGCAGATAAAATTTCAGTCCATCGACTGATCGATACATTGATTCAGCTTTCTATGCAAGCATCTACTACAAATCTGCAAGAAGACACACCAACAGCCAAGTGTGGGTTGGTAAGACAACCATTCAACACCATACCATAGGAAACATTATAAACTCCTTTATATTGAGTGATACATCTCTCTATATAAATGTGTGGTAACACTTTCTGTACCTGTGCTAACACCAACCCAACATGTTGGAGACCACACAGAAAAATAACGTATAAGAGAAGTCCTGCAGTCATTACCAAATATGGTCAAGCCGAGGTTTATTCCTTTAAAGGTGGTGAATGCAGTAACAACTGAAGTTGAATGTTCAGTCACATTGAGATGAGTGGGCATTAAAATGAAAATTATGTTCAAAAATTTAATTTAAAACGGCCGGGAGCGGAGGATGTGCAGATTTTCCACACTGTGGACGTCTACTCTGTGCTCCATCAAGGACCCAACACATTTCCCGGCGCGAGTGAGCCGAGTCTGGGCAGCCTAATTCTGAGCTACAAGAGAATTTACATACTGTTTCCGACCATTTCAAATGATTCAGCAGTGTGGTAGACACAGTTCATATGAGAGGTCACAGCTGAATTCAACTCACTTCTCACTGCAACGAGCAGTGAGGGAAAAAAAAAAGAAAGTTCTGGGATGGTGTGAAGTGGTTGTCAAATCCAAATGACTCAGAAATAATTAGGACCATTTCCATTGTGAATCGTTTAAACAAAAAGGAACAGGCCCAAACACATGCTCGCCCCTAACTTGCTGTTTCAGATGATTCAGCAGCCATGAGGTTATCTGATATGACGCACACTGCGCTCTGCAGAATTCAAACCAGCCAATTAATGGGCATAAATATCACAAAGATTAGAGTCTATTAAACTTTAATCTAATCTAATATTTTGAGTCACAGAGAAATGTTCGACATCAGTGGATTCTACCAAGAAAAACCTGGAAGCAGGATCCTCACTGGGGTCCTCTGAAATCGAACAAGGCACCTTAATTGGGGTCAAGATCAGTCAAAATCCTCGTTAGACCAGAATTAGCCGTCCCGTCTTCTATCTGTGAATCGGACACACGCAGCTAGACTGGCAAGTGTAGTTACAGTTAAAGCACCTTTTGTAACCAGCTGTGTAATGGAGAATTAAAGACTACAAATAGAGATTAAAATCATGAGGAAATAACAAAAGACACAAACATCAAGCTACAACATCAAAGCCTGCGTGCCTTACTTTTATGTTTGTGCAGAAAGAATTGCTGGAGGGAACTTTTGGCGAAGTGGGAGCTCTACTGATCATCATTCACTCTAACTATAGTTTTATTTCATCCCAAATTCTCCCAGCGTAATTTGTCTCTGTGTTGATCTGTTAACCTGTTTCTATCTTAATCCTGTCCTCTGTAAACTCTCCCTTCTTTGTGTGTTTCTGTGTCTGTCTGATGAATTGCCCCATCAGTGGCCAGCTGCTTTGGCGGTCTTCAGTCTTCAGGGGTTAGTGGGTGTACGTGTGTGTGTGTGTACATGTGTATGTATGTGTGTGTGTGTGTGTGTGTGTGTGTGTGTGTGTATGTGTGTATGTGTCAAGATAGAAAAGAGTAAATGTGAAGCCCTATGAACTGAGCTGTGTACTTAAGCATTCTGTAAACACTGCAGCATAGTAATTTATCATTTTGGCATACTGCATACAAGCCATGCTCATGCCCAAACGGCTGATGCTACTAATAGACTACAGTGATCTGAAGCAGAGAAAAAAACTAGCTGTGCACGTGTTGGCTACTAGCCAATGTAACCTCATGCACTTTGAGATCACAGCATGAATTAATATTGTGTGTAAATAACTGCAAATAAAAGAGGCACAGAAGGAGAAAGCAAACAGAGCACGAAACAAGCAAAGTTTGAATGCGAGAGACAAACGTGACATCAAATCAATATTTTTCCACTGTAGTTATGCCAGGAATGTCAATGCCTGTAATACTTAGCAGTCAAAACTCCTCTCAAACGAAATGGATGTGAGAGGAGACGAATTAAGCGGATAATACGATATCTGAGAAATGCTGGTCAATTACTCTACAGTATATGCAAATAAAATGAAATATAGGAGGGTGAATGTGGGAGAGAAAAGTTATGTTTGCTGGGAAGAATGGATTAAGGAGACTAAAAGCAAAAAAAAAAAAAAAAAAGAGGACAAAAAACTAGATAAATGAGAATGGCTCAAAGCGCAACAGACAAAGAGAGAGATCACAAAACACTGAGGGTGAAAATATTGAAATGTCCAAACTGTTTAAAGTGATGTTGAGTCAGTAAAGCAGTGAAGCAAAACGCTGCCGAGGAGACGGTGCTCCACACAAGCAGCACGGATGACAGCTGATTATTTAGTTTCCACGTGTTTATGTGTGCATGCGCATTTCAGTGCCGTGCCTCTGTTGTATAATCTTGTGTTCGTAAATTGATAATCTGCATTTCTGCTCATTCATGGGTCATTTTCTTCCAGAGCCTGGAACGATCTCCACAATCCAATTAAATTATAGTCAAGACCTTCACACCCATGGAAAGCAAACACCCACCCTGCCAGGGCAAAGAAACAATGTGGAAACACTATCAGATACAAGATACATTAACTGAATGCCTCAGAGATAGAGGAGAAAAAAAAGTTTGAGGCAATTACAAGCAAGCAGATTTTGTAGTTAGGCGCCAGAATGGTTGAATGCACCATTGCACACAGCTAGATGGCATTTGCAGTTTGACAAGAGGTTTTGAGAGAAAAGGCACAAGGGTTTAGAAGTGAGGTAAAAGTCAATAACATTTGTGACAATGATGGGCAAAATCTTTCATTCAATCACTTCTGTTTTGGGGGTTCTTTGCACGACACTATACAACTCTGAATTAACTTAGAATGAGGATTTCAAATATTTAATTGGAATTCTTGCATGGTTTCCTTGGTCAATAAAAAAAGTTAATATGAACAAAAATAGACATGAGGACGGCTTATCACAACAAAGTGCATGAATTAAATTTGCACGTCACGTCTCCATTGTTAGACAGGCAGTATTGTCTGAGGGCTTGGGCCCTGTGGTAGTGTGGTATGAGAATTTCTCTGAGCTACATAGGGGGAGTTTCAAAGTTTTTTTTTAACCAAACAAAAACACGCTTTTAGAAGATGCTTTTCTTTTTATGTATCAGGGTTGTACAGTATGTCTGCAGAGTGAATCAACTACTCCTTGCCGCAAGGCATCACATCCAGTTTTATAAACAGACCATGCTGGGAATCAAAGTGCAACAAGTAAGCTGACTCAACAACACCATCTTGAGTGTTCATGGGGCCAGACAGAACAAAACTCCCACAGAGGCCTGTGCTGATGAGATCAGGCAGCCATGACGGCTCAGGAAGTAACTCCACTGTCTGCCACACCTTTCTTTTTTTTTTTTTTTTTTTTACAATTAGTTTCTCTCATCTGCAACATTAAAGACAATCCGTAGTGTGTAGGATGAATATCAAGTGTTTGTGATCAGTGCCCACTTGATGGGTGCAGTTCTAATATTTCTGAAGAGACAGCATTTCCAAAGCATAAGCCAATGCACTGCTCCCCTAAAAATAACATACTGTATTTATTTGGTGATTTTCCGACCATGGATATAGGTCCAGTGTAGTCAGACAGCAGTCATATTCGTAATAGACACAATACATGAAGCAGATAGTTATTTGATCAAGGCTCACTGTGTTAGCACACAGATACACACAGAGTTTCACACAGATCAAAAACATCATAGGACTCGCTCCACACACAAAAAAAAGCAGACTGACATTTCACCTACAGAGAAGCAAAAAAAGATGAATATATATATATATATATTTCTCTTTCAATGCAGAAGTTTGGAAGTGATCAAAGCTGTGTGTGTGTGTGTGTGCGTGTGTGCGTGTGTGTGTGTGTGTGCGCGTGTGCGTGTGTGCGTGTGTATGTGTGTGCGTGTGTGTGCATGTGTTATCAAAGGCTTCCGCTCCCCCCCCGCTGCAGTCTGTGGAGTCCTGCTTCTTTACATGCAGGGGATCAGCAGTTTTGAGAAACATAGAAGCGTGGGCACATAAACACATGGACATGTTCAATTTATTCTGTTACACAAGTTGTGTCGTCTTAAAATCATCCCTAATACCTGACCAACACACATAACGTTCCCTAATCTTAACCCTCACCTTACCCAACATACTGCACACCAAAGTGCACGCAAAGTTGAGCACTCTGTAATCATAACTGTATATTATCCTTTCATTATGCAGAGAGGTATGCACTTTTTTTTTTTTTAAAGTCAACATGTGCTGGATGAAAATAAATAAATGAAACACTGCATAGCCACAGTGAATAAGAAATCATTGCAAGCATCCTGCAATATTTTTTGTCTTAGACCTTGGCACTGAAATTAAGATGCATATATTTTTTATATGATGCACCACCTTGTAAACAGACTTCAATTGTTTAATTATTGCCAATATGTTTTTTTTTTATTTATTTTTTTGTACTTCATTATCAGAAATAATTCATATGTAGCAAAATGTATCCTGATTACCTATTTTGTTTTCCCACTATCTCCGGGGTGGTTACGCTATACCTGACTGGCAGGCGAGAGGCATTGTGCAAATCTGAGAAACAATCTGTACTCTTACTCAGTCTCTGAGCAAATACTGAGTAATGACAGACAGAATGGATACAGCTCATATTACCACGTAGCTGATGTTAGCCAGACTAGCATCTGCACTCCACCACATTTGTAGCAAACACACGCACCCATACATGCAGCTGTAGCTGCACAGCAATGCATGAATTCATTTTTTCATAATGCAGGTTAAAAAAAACACCCTGTTCCTCTTTTCCCTCTTCTCTTTCCTTACATTATCTTAAGGCAGTGATTACATGTCTATTGATTATGCCGGGGTGAGTTTGGAGGTGACATTAATAATGAACTACTGAGACAAAGATTAGCAATTTACAGGCCAAAACTCCTGTTTGTTTTCTGCGTTCTGTATACATCAACCCTGTGCTGTAAAAGAAGGGGACAATGAACCCATTCTTCTCTCTAAGTTAACTGCGCATTCACTTTTATTCCCCCACATTCCAAGTAGGTGTATAAAACTTTAAATTGCTCAGCTCATAAAGAGACATGCACGCTCTTAATTCATGTATAAAACAACAAACACCCAGTGAGGTTTTAATTCAACACTGGAAAAAATCTCCAAATAAGCTTAATAACCCTATAAAACTTTGCAATTACAACAAAAAAATGTCAGTTTGTTAATTTCAGCCCACATTTGTGCTTTTATACTTGAATGTCAATTTATTGTTTAGCCTGAGGACAGGGTGACAAAATGACTTCGTTTCTTGCTCAACGGAAACTCTTATTTTTTGTGTATTCCACTATGAAGACGCAGTTTAACGCCTGCTCTCTTCTGTGTGTATTAAGGGCACTCCCCCACATGTAACAGATTTTATGGAAGGGCAGTAACAGTGGGAATTATGGTGCTTTCAAGGGGCTACCATGACACAGGGTTTCATGGATGCATGCATGCGTGTGTGTGTGTGTGTGTGTGTGTGTGTGTGTGTGTGTGTGTGTGTGTGTGTGTGTGTGTGTGCGTGCGTGCGTGC
>JAOVVB010051550.1:0-14688 GCA_028570985.1 Heterobranchus longifilis
AGTATTGAATGATCCACGGTGTCGAATGCAGCAGTTAGGTCTAGAAGCAGAAGGACGGAGCAGTTTCCTGAGTCGGCAGTTAGTAGGAGGTCGTTTGATATTTTTAATAATGCAGATTCTGTGCTGTGATGAGCTCTAAAACCAGACCATTTCAAAAATGTAATTGTTTGTCAAGTGTGCTGAAAGTTGATTGAGTATGTTTTTTTCAAGAATTTTAGAAATAAATGGGAGTTTGGAGATTGGTCTGTAATTGGTCAGTACTGAGGGATCCAGGTTTTGTTTTTTCAGAAGTGGTTGAATAACTGCATGTTTGAAAGATTGAGGGACAGTGCTGGTTTCAATTGAGCATTTTTTTTAAACATTTTTTAAAACATTAAAAAGGACTCTGGGGTTGTGACGGTTTGTATGAATGAGACTTGAGAAATATTGGGCTCTGGAGTCTCTGACAGCAAGCTGATATTTGTCCAACAGATCCCTCAGTGACATGTCTGTTATGTAGCCTTGTTTCCTGAAATGGTATTTGTAGTATTGCTGTATATATATTTGTATATATTTTATGTATGTTTACCCTAGCCGATACTGGATTTTTGATACTAATACTGATAAAGATATTTGAGAGTTAAAAAAATCTGATGATATATTGTCCGATAGCAATTTCAACATAAACAATCTTCAAACAACTTCAATTTGTTTTTTAAAAGAATTAGGTAGCTACCAAGTGGGACATTTTACAGTGTAGAAATAAACCAGAGAACTCTGTGTTTGGTCTACCTCCATTCCTAATTACTACAAGAATTTTTGCCCCCTCAGTTTTTCATTGCACATTGAACTTTCGCCTCCATTAATCCTGACATTTGGGTTTTACATGTGTCGACACGTGCACATGCATGTGTTCCCTCAGCAAGTGGCCATGCATTCACAAGCGTCTCTCTAATTAAATTATTTCTAGATGGATGGCTCTGCTTGCTAAGTGTTTGTTGTTCCACGGGCTCTGCTGCCCCACAGATAGAACTTCACTGTGAGAAGAGGAAGGCCCACAACATCTGTGACCTGGTTCGTTCTCGAAACATCCGCTGGATCTCTGTCACGCTGTGGCTGGTCTGGTGAGTCCCTGCTGTCCCACCTGACCTCCACATTCAGGACAGTGACCCTGCATGCACAAATACACACACCTAAGCACACACACACGTAGACATATACTGAACACATGCGGTTACAAACACATACATGCGCACACAGTTTCAGCCTGTTCATGCATCACCTCGACCACACGTCAGCCCGTTTCACTAACGACAAATAATGACCTGTCAGGTGCTGTGAAGCCTGCAACTAAGATCAAAATCAGCGTTTATGTAACTGCACAGTATGCCTGTATTCTTCCTGTGCTCACTTCCTCGCCGAATCTGAAAACAGATGCAGTTTGATTTTCGTTTGATTTAGAAACAGTATAATGTATTCTTATGGAAATAAAAGTTGTGAGCTAATTAGGGCTGTACCAAATACCAGTTTTTGGGCTTTGAATATTCAGAAGTAGACCGCAGCGAATAATCGACGCACAGTGCCATTAACACAGCTATTCACAGTGTTTACCTTCATTAAATGGCATTGAAAACAAAGATGCTCTATAACAGCAACAGAGTCTCACTCTGAGCGGAAATGGAAACACTGTGCTGCAGCGAGTGTCTTTTGGTTAAATTAAAGCCATTCATTATAACAATTCTATTATTCTTACAGTACTGTTAGCAGTTAGCACACCGTTGGTTTTTAGAGATTTTCACTTGAAAACAGCTGCCTTCTGCAGCAACAATTTTATGAGTGAACCAGTGAGCTTTATCCACACTTACCGGCGGTGGCACGTTATTGATAGCATCATCAGGTTTGCTATGAAAATCCAGTCAGGCCCAGGTATGAAATTCCCAGTATTCCTTGACAACTTTTGATACACATACATCTGCCGTGTGTACACATACATCTACCGTACAATAAATAGAATAGATCAAATTAGTTTCATTAGGTTTCTGGCTAAACTGTAGTGCCATGCCATATACACACAATAATAAACTAGATTGATATTTATGCTTCACAATTATCCCCACAGGAACACCGTGGCCATCACTTACTTTGCTCTTTCCCTGAACACGGGAAACCTTAACGGTAATGCATTCTTCAACTGTTTCCTGTCGGCTTTGGTAGAGATGCCAGCCTACACTTTGTCATGGGTTATGTTCCACTGGTGTTCCAGACGACTGAGTCTTTTCTCGACCCTCTTCATGGGAGGATTGTTTCTGCTCTTCAAACAGCTCATACCTGCAAGTATGACACTTTTTAACACTAGATTAATAAAGCCTTGAGTTCTGCCATTCTCTTGTTTATGTAAGATCATTCAGTATATCGTATGTTCAGATGCTAAATTGTGTTTGTTTACCTAACAATGTAATTCCTTATCCCTCCTAGACCTGATTTATCTCGCCACAACACTCGAGATGATGGGGAAGTTTGCAGTGACGGTAGCATTTGCTGTTGTGTACGCATACACGGCAGAACTCTACCCAACCGTAGTGAGGAACATGGCTGTGGGTACCTGCTCCATGATCGCCAGAATAGGCAGCATCACTGCCCCATACTTCATTTACTTAAGTAAGGATGTTGTCTGAATCCCAGTTAGTTCCTGTCCCCTCACTCACTTTTTGGTTAAAAGGGGCTATTTATCTGAATTGACACTTACATTTCTCCATGCATGAAAGTGAATTAACTTTTTTGGATGCTTGCCTGGGTCCAGAACTAAGAATCCGCCTACTCCACTGAGTTGACGGATTTGTCTGGCATCGTGACATAAAACTGCAGTTTTTCGGTTGAAGAAACAACCGAGCCTGCAGGAGGACTGATGATTAGCCAATCAGCGCCATGGGCGTAACGCCATTGTCAAGCTGTGTGTTTACATAGAGATGGCATGTCTTCTCAATATCGCCGACATCATTTGGTTTTACATCGCTCCAGCGATGCCATCTGGCATACCGTGGGCCAGTGGACGGGCAAAAATCCATAAACTTTACCGGCCGTCCGGCCCTGTCTGTCTCTTACCGTTTAGCTTGCGTCTGTGTCTATTCGTTTATTCGGATCCCCATTAGCTACTCCCAGGGTAGCGACTATTCTTCCTGGGGTCCACACCTGGGGTGTCATAGGCTCTGCCGTAGCTGACTCCGTCTCTACTGCTGCGTCTGTAAAATTCAATTCAATGTTATTTATAGTGTCATATCATAACAAAAGTTATCTCAGGACACTTTTCATATAGAGCAGATCTAGAACACGGTCAATAATTTTCAAAGTCAATGATTTTCAAAGTCCCAGCATCACCTACTGTAAGAACAATCAGTACAGTACAGTGGCAAGAAAACACTGCCTTTCACAGAAAAACTGACTTTTACTTTAGCCAGAAATCTCAAGCAGACCAGGCTCTTGGGCTCCATCTGCATTTGGTGTTGGTAGTAATATTAGCAGTAGTAATCCACGGCAGCAGGTGCAGCAATGATCGGACCACCATGGCATGATGGTGACCATCATGCTCCATCTGCAGGAGCCACACACTTTGAGCTTCATTTGGACTCTTCAGAAACCTATGGATGATGTCATGGAGACTACTTCCATATTTTATACACCCTAAAAACAGCACCTAGCCTGGAAAGAGGGGAAATCTTTAGGATATACTGGGGGACAGAAGTCTCCTACACTAAAAACAGTAAAACAAGAGTAGCTATTGTCCACACATAACAACCAACAGGGAGCAAACACACTGGTGCTGAGATACAGTTCTGAAATCCTCAAACTGTAGCAGAGTATAAAGTAGCATAAAATGGAATACTCTAGTAGAGTACCTCAAAATTGTACTTCAGTGCAGTATTTGAGTAGTAGAATCCAAAGCACACTAACTGTGCTTGAGGTGTGCTGTGTCATACACAGTTAAATAGCCAACCTTCAGTGAGGTGACAGAACGCATTTTCATTCACACGACTAAATGTGTGACTGACCAAATCCAACTAAGCTGGCATTTTTAAGTGTATTCACACAGTATTTAGCGCTGTCTGGTTCTGATAAGATCAGAAAAGTGTGAACACGGCCTATTTATCTGTATGTGTGTGTGTGTGTGTGTGTGTGTGTGTGTGTGTGTGTGTGTGTGTGTGTGTGTACGCATGTGTGTGTGTTTGACAGAGAGAGACGAACACACATTCTACATTTGACCTATTCATGTCAGACTGTTTCCACGTGACCTGGCTCTGCAGCTGTCACTCCATACATCACAATTAAACCACTGAATAAGACCAGTTTGATGAACATAGTTCAACTTGAAGTTCAGTAAAAAACTTGTCACTGCAATGTTTCCATTGACATTCATGAACACCAAGAAGAAGTGGGTCCATTTTATAGAATTATTCGCTTTATTTGGTTTCTTTAGTAAATTTCATACCAGCAATTACAGATCTACAAATAGGATTCTTTTAAATGTCCCCAGGGTGTGCTCGGAGCTCAGTGAAACTGCTTTCTCTTTTTGTGCACTCTGGGCACGGAAGGAGCTGCAAAATATCATCACCTTGGAAGTACTCCCTGCTTTGAACAAACGCCTCTTACAAACTGCCCTGAAGGAAACATGTTGCTGCTTTTCATAATCATTATCTCAGGGGGAATGTTTTCAATATTGCTAGTATGGGCTGCCTCTTTTACTATTTCCCTTATGTCGCTTTTATGTATGTTGATGCAAGTTGATTTTGATGTACATGGAAGTACATGTAAGTTGATTTCATGTGAAACTGCTTGTGCTGCCATCTTAACCAGAAAGAAGGGCTCTTGTATCTCAATGGTAAAATAAAGGATAAATAAAAAACAAAAATTGAAAAGGACAAAATGCAGCATTAAAAAGGGAAGGTGTAGGGTCATATACAGGCAATGGACCATTCAGAGTCAAAGTAAAGGCACACCTGTGGTAATGAGGGGCCAGCCAGTGAAAATAAGCATGAAAAGAGCAGAAAAGTCGCCGCACACGCCGTAGCTCCGATGTATATCATTTATTGAGACAAAAAAACAATGTTTTTTTGAGAGAGAGAGAGAGAGAGAGGTATAGATAGATAGATTCTAATTCTAACTCCTCTGATTCCCACGTTAATGTATTGCATCATAATGTTCTTTTTTAAAAATGTGTTTTTCCATGGTTGTCTGCATCACTTTTATTACAATTATAATGTTCATGTCAGTCGGTGTTCAATGACGTCGACTCAAGTTTTTAAAATGAAAATGATACATAAGGCATAGCTCTGTTTAGACAGTAAGCAGCTTTCTGAAAAATGATTAAGTAGCTGAATGGAGAGAACACGAATAAATGTTTTATAGTTATTAAGTGTGACCCTGAGGACCCGGTTACATCTGCTGTAGCGGAGACGCTGAAACTCGAGAGTGAAGAACACGGACACGGTGCATCTGAAAGAACATCTCTGAAGGGTGCAGGCATTTCCTCTGAGTCATATGGCTGAACTGAACACTCAACGCCGTCTGGACGCAGACTGCCTGTGAGCTTCTGGTTTCTGGTAAGAGTCCAAGCATGACTGCCCACTATATTCCTGGAGAGTCCAGGCTGTGCCAGCTACTTGGACTTCCTCAGAAACTGTTTATTTTGCCATTGTATCATGAAGATATGCCAGTTCTTCCATGATGTTACGCTCAAAGCCAGCTTACACTGCCCTTAACAATATCAACTTGGAATTGTCTTCACAATGACCAACTGGTAGCATGAGAGGTTTCTCAATCCAGCAAATATTTACAGCATCACCAGGACTTTCCACAAGATGTGGAGTAGCCAGCCAGGAAAAAGTATCCAGCTAGGGGGGGTCTGGGGGAATGCCCCCCCTGGAAAAAAAAAAGTGTCCATATAAGCCTATTTGGTAACCTCTGGAGTGCCACTTTTCCATCATATACGCTGATCTTAATATCTTAATTATTGCATATTTAAAAATGTTTGCCTACCCGATAGTAAGCATTATTGTAAAGGAGAATTAGGCTTCTTTCTGCCATTTTTGCATGAAAAAAGACTTTAAAGATTAATCGGTTATCAAAATAGTCGCCGATTAATTTTCTGTCGACTGACTAATCGATTAGCCGACTAATCCTGGCAGCTCTAATGCACTTTGAACTGCATTTATCTGGAGGCTGTTGTGCTGACAGCAAATCTACGTTTGTCATTGACATAATGTGGCAGTCATGACTCTGGTGTTGTTATGGAAATGCACCATGACACTGCAAACACAGGGCTAACAGGGGGCTCGGATAAACCACTTTCTCACGAGTGAAATAGCTTTAAAGCCCGTGTAAAACAAAGCGACGTCATGCAAAGGGTCTTGCCACAATTCAGCGAAGCCATCGAAATGAACGGCAGAAAAACTAAATACACAGTCAGCTAAACACGGAGTTGTTTGAGATGCCACATCGACAGACGCCACTGCCATTTTCCTAGCCCGCTCATTTTATAATCTAAGCCTGTCCTTAGTAGAAGATTATCATTTTCAGATAATTGTAACTGATGGGAAAATCACTACCCCAAAAAGACACACTGAGAGGCTCAATGGACAATTTTCCTTTATAGAAAAGTTAGAAGGGTGGGTGAGGGGATGAGTGCTGCACAGTTGGAACAATGATGTCATTGGTTTCTTGAGTGCTACTGAAAGAAGGTCATAACCCTGTGACATGAGGATTGTGACACAAAAACAGCTGTTCACTCTGACATACTCCCTTTGTCTTCCCAATGCCGCTGCTGAAAAGACTAAGTGAGAGGCTGTCAGGCCCGTGAGGTGCAGGCACAGGCCTCCTCAGCCAGATACATAAGGAGCACTTTAAGATTTGCTAACAAGGAAACCACATTGTTGCAGAGTGAGGTCAACCGGGTGTCATATTGCTCCTTCGCTGAGAAACTTGAGGATTATTCATGCATTTATCAAAGAAAATGCCAAATCCGTGCAAATCCCTGACCTGTCTTCACAATAGGCTGGTGAGCGCACAGGAGAATTGGCAATCATGTTGTAATTTTCTGATGTGAAACCTTGAATTGTGTGAGGATGGAATGGAGCAGACAGGCTCATTTGTGACTTTGTGTATCGAGTGGAGGCGATTCAGTGTTACATAATCAACCAATCTGACCACAATGCATGCAGAACAACAAAAAAACAATTTGATTACACTCCAATGCCAATCTCACATATACTACCAGTACAATAGGGAGCAAAAGGGACGACATCTTTTTGTAGGCCATCCTGGAATTTAGTGTCACCATGGGTTCCCTCATCAAAAAGCCTATGGGATTTTTGCATTGGATTTTGGATCATTGCAGAAAATAAACTCTGTGGTGAATACAAGTTTATGATACTTACAGGTTTTGTCTAGCAAGATAATGTCTCCATATGAACTCCACTTTTATGATTTTAGAAGCCTAAGTGCAATCACCAGAAGCAAAAAGATAACTTCATGTTATAAACAAACTACACCAATGGTCACATTTCGCGGTCCATGTCACCGTCGCCACTCTTTAGGTGACGTTTAATGTCCTCGACAACCTCTGTAGTCTCATTTAGCCACTTGTTAGCAACCGCCTTTCAAAACACATGTAAAAGCTTTGAAATGCACCAGCGGGGTGTTTACCGACGTATTATATGTCGTAGAGCAAAACATTAAAATCTCTGAAGCTTGTGTTAACCGCAGACCTTATTTCAGACGTCTAAACAAAAACACATTCAAAAAAACCCATTGACTTTAAGATGAATGCTAACTAATTTCCGTGATTTTAAACTACAAACTTTGGCTCCCTAGGGAAGCTTCAGAAAAAAAATAGAAACCAAAAGTTTTCTGTATGTATTTTTTCATTCTCAGCATGAAAGCAACACAGTACAGCGCAGAGAGGTCTAATACTGCTGATAGTCCTCGCTAACTGCTGAGCTCTGTAATTTCAAGCTTTCCTGTGAGTCATTGCTTTGGGCTGCCCCCTGCTGCTACACACGCACACACAAAACACACACATGTACACACACACACACACACCACAAAGATACTGAAAAACCTGAAATCAACTTCAGCGTACAGTACAGGGATCCACATCCAGGAAATATCTAGTGGTTGACAAACCAGACTCATTTAACAGCCCTGGAAAACGTATAGACAAAATCCATTTTGAAACCCATGCAGTTTTGAAGCAGACCCATAATTGTTAGCTTTCCAACATAATGAATGTGCTCTCGTTTTAGAATTTGGCAGCGAGTTCTGTATAAACGTACAAATCAAGAACAGATCACCGGGTCATATTAAGTAATATTTTACTGCACATAATAATATATTTACATGGCTTGCACTCATTGGTTAAAAGAAATAAGTTTAAAAAAAGTAAACGATTATTCATCATGAGTTGTGTTTGCACCCGTAGAGCTGCAACGACAGTTGATCGACAGAAAAATAATCGCCAACTATTATCGATATTATCGATTAATCATTTTTCATGCAAAAATGGCAGAAAATGCTGTTTTCAGCCTCTTAAATTGAGACTGCAACTGCATTAGTTGTAAATACTTTGGTTACATTTGAAAGAGTAGATACAACATTAAACATGACTGGAACTATGGTTTATAAACAAAAACCATAAATGTAAAATGCTCCTACCAAGGACAAAATGAAAAGCATATTTAGATCCTCACCTCTACCACTTCTCTATTTTTGCACTTTTTTGATGCACTCCAGCACCTCATTTACATTCAAAGTACAAAAACAAATTCCCCAGTGTGAATCAATTTATTTTCAATGTGAATTAGAAAATATTTAGTGGACCACCCAGCACCCTATAGCGGGCCACATTTGGCCCACAGGCCATAAGTTGATTATCAGTGCTTTACAGGGTTCAGCCAACAGTAAAGTATGTTCGTGACGGCTGTAATTTCAGCTGACAACATCATCAGTCGTTTAACTACTTCTGTGTGAAATCATTGCTTCCGAAGTTACTATAAATTTCAAGTGGTAAATCTGACACTAGTATCAGTACAGTACAAGTGTAGCAACAGTAACTAAGGGGGCGGGGTTTAGTGAACGATCAGTTGGTGACCAAAGTACGAAATTTTAATAATACAATTTTTTTTTTAAATCAACAAAACTACCAAAATTAACTCAAGAACTATATTGGATTCCAGCACCAGCAGGTACTTCCTCACATTCAGTGCATTACAAATCACACACCCTGTGCTAAAACAAACGTACAAGAGTGGCTGCTGGGCACTAAGCCAGGTATTTCCTGGGTAAACCATACAGTTATAATCAAATTTCAAATGCAATATCTACAGGTGATATCCAACATCACACGTTGTTTAGTGGCCACTGTATGTAGGTACAAACCCGGGCTCTCAAAAGTAGTAACATTGTGCGTGTGCATTGTCTGAGAGTGCTGACAGCATTTCCATCTCATTTACATACTCGCACAACTGGTTCTACCATCCATATGCCCTGAAGTTTCAGATAAATCACAAGCCAAACATGTAACTATGCGTTTATGTAAATCTAAATATGTCCTGCAGTTGTTTTTTCTGGCACTTGTTCCAATCAAAGTTAGCATAACTATGCTGCCTGAGGTAGCACATGGAAAAGGTTACAACAGAGGCCTTATTTTCTATCCCAAATAATATGCGTCTTTGTGTCACAAACACCCTCTAGTACTGTGACTGGAGCACTCACCTGAGTTGCACTACTTTTGGTCCATGGTAATAAACATTCAGAGAAAACGGGGGAGAGGGTTGAGGCGATGAGCTCAGGGAAAGGGTTTGGAACAGGGGAAGAGAACGACTCCTCTCCCTCTTTATTGCTCCTGAAGGACAGAAAACACAGACAGAGAAAGATACTGAATAAAATAACATAACATCGCCAAGTATGTCAGGCTGAATCTTTGGGCAAAATGATGCACTGATCTACAATATTCTATTAGATGTAGTGGTAAAGTAACCCGATGTCGTCAGATGGTTGTTTTCACAGAACCATCTGAGACGCCGTCATCAGAAACTGTTTGGAAAAGAGCAGGCGCTTTGAAAAAAATACCTGGCATGTGATTGGACGAACCATCTGTCTATTACACTCAGGAGAAGAGCAGAAAAGCCTTCAGTGCCGTTCTTTGCTCTTCTTACATGACGAAATATTCTCCAGTCCTGATATAACCAGTGCTATTGCGGTATCGCAGCATCTACGCAGAGCCGCCGCTGTTGTTTTTGAATGAACAGTCAGGCAGCTCAGCTAAAGCCTTACTTCCTGGCCGCACAGGAAGTCTGTGTCTGTGTTTCTGTTCTCAAAGTCCCTTCGCTATGAGAAACAAACAACAACCGCTGAGCTATCAACCTACACGCTGAAAACGACAAGTTTTGAAGATTTTAATTGTGCAATAAGGCAGACCTGCTCTGTTCTTTTAGTGAATGTTTGTAAAGATCTACAAAGAATATTTTCACATCATTTTCGTGGAGGTGTTCCACCGAAACAGGTTTCCTCCCGACACTATTTTGCAGATGCACCGTCGAGGCGTGGCGCTGCCCAGGATGATTGTGATTGGTTTAAGCAAATACAAACAGGACAGGGAGTTTTTTCACTATCCAAGAGTGAAATGGCATTCAATCCAGACTTTCCCCCCAAGTCTGGCTACACGAGACTAGCTCCTCACAGGACCCGGAGCCACCTGTTGTTTTGAACACCTAAACCACGCCAGTAGCTACCAGCAGCTCTTCACAGGAAGCTGATTGGTCAGGACAGATCTGTACCGGACCCAAACGCTTGTACTGGAGCCTGGCAAGATGGATTTGTGTGATCAAGAAATCCTCGATTCTCACGTGAATCCAGCTGCCATGCAATCTAAATGGTAAAGTAGGGCTGTCCCGAATACCATTTTTTGGGGCTTCGAAGCTTCAGTGAGAATTACCCGTGAATATTCTAAGCTTCGGCGGAGAGGGGGCAGGGGCAAAGCACTTCACTACAGTTGCCAGATGGATTTCACCGGACACAGCTGCACCGCGTTCCGGCTGTGATGCGGCCGCCAGAACTGATGGCGGCCACAGACGATGCTTGTGATTCCACCAGACGTGCCGCAGCATGCAGGAGCAGCTCTCCGCTCTGCTCTGCTAAAACACGCAGCATTCCAATACTGATTTGGATGTCGATTACCATGGCAACGGTCGAAGCTTCAAAGCATTCGGGTCAGCCCTATGGTAAAGCAAAAAAAAAAAAAAAAATCCTTAGTGTCTTTTGGGTTGAATATCACTTAATGTATCATATTTGTATACAGAAGCTTCAGTGAAATGTTTGTGTGATACTGGAAGAAGAAACTTACGGAGAAATTGTGGTGAAAAAAAAATGAAGCTTTTAAAAAGATTACTACAAACAATGGATCACCAATTTTGCCCGTCAGAGTCAGTCCAGACTGTAACATCGTAATGATGTATTAGACTTTATGCTCGACAGATTTCGCAACCTGGAGCTTAGAGAGCTGTTACAACATATTGCTGGTTCCCGTGTTGCATGTGTCCCATGTAGAGGAATGAGGAGTATAAATGAAGCAGGTGATAAACAAACACTGTCTCTGTCTGCATGGACTCCTCCTGCTCTCAACTACCAGACGACACACCCCACTCACCAGCAGACTTTTGATAAGATAATGTGAGCTGCCCCTGATTTTACAACTATAATATAGTAGCTGCTCCATATAACAGACACAAAAAAGCACTTGAACTGGAAAGAGGAAAGTAAACTATATGTATTACAATGAAAAAAAAATAGCATGATCAATGAGTAAAGGATTTTTTGTCATAATCTCAAAATATTTTAATTGTCACTCTTTACAACCCCTAAAGAATGCATCTGCAAATGTTTTGCAGTAGAGTAGCCAGGATGAATGATTTGTTCTTTACTGCTCAAATGCATTTAACATGACCTCATAGTGAGCTAACATCTGAATCAATCAGAAAATGCAATACCATATTCAGTTATCACCAGGATAAGGAAAGAAAGAGTTACATGTCAGCACAGTTGCAGATGAGAGGGCCTCAGTTTGTGAAAGGTGTCGTTCTCTGACTGACGCTTTTTTTTTTTTACTGCTCTGTAAACACAGCAGTTACTGAGTTACTAATTATCTCCCACAAACTAACAGGTGCTTGATTTGATTCCAGGTCTTTAACTGCACTGTTGAAATAATACATTACACTCCATTGACAGCTGCGTTTGGGTCGAGCCAATTCCGTTTACAGGTACAAAGTCTACATTACAGCTTTCAAATAGACGTCTGTCTCACTCCTACACACACAAAGAGTGTACTATTCTTCTGCAGGGCAGTTCACACTGAGTACGTTTATATGCACACCAGCGCTGCACAATATATCGGCTTTTTTTTAAAATCGTCATCGCAACTTGCGCAATAAACACATTGCGAAAGACTGCGACATATCGCAAAAACACTCTTTTGAGTTAGTTGAAAGAAAGTATTAGTAGAAAACTGGACTTTAAATTGTAAAT
Source organism: Heterobranchus longifilis (assembly GCA_028570985.1). Classification (NCBI taxonomy): domain Eukaryota; kingdom Metazoa; phylum Chordata; class Actinopteri; order Siluriformes; family Clariidae; genus Heterobranchus; species Heterobranchus longifilis. The sequence continues at coordinate 12,550 of JAOVVB010051550.1, forward strand.
ATCATTATTTTCATGGTGCCTTTTGTGTTCAGTTCAATAAAAGAATGCTGGAAATAATTAATAACTTTCTTTTTTTTAATTCAACATGCAGTTTGTTGTATTTTAGCAGTATACTGAAAGAGCAGAAGGGCAGAACTGAGTATACTTTATCTGTTTATTTATCGCAAGTTATCGTATCGTTATCGCGTTAGCGAATATCGCATATTTTGCTCATATCGTGCAGCCCTAATGCACACTAATATTCCACTATTATTCAGAATATGACAATATTCCAGGATCTTTTTAAGGGTCATGTAAACAGCATATTCTGTTTGGAACTTCTGAATAAGGCCTTTTTTTCTGAATACAGCATTTTCCGTGGGATATGCCGGTATTATTCGGATTTTAGACATGCATACAGCGCAGTCAGAATATGCGTCTCAATTGGGGTTTCTACCGCAGTTTGCGCATGGTTACGGCCAGTTTACAGCCTGTTCGCGGCTTACGGTCAGCTCTGTGCGTTATTGTACACAAACAGACAGCGGCAGGGCTGGGGTAGAGATTATTGCACAAAAGAAAAGCCCACATTTCTGCTCAGAAGGAGAAACATATACCTACTTTTAAACATTATGAAAGACTTGGATATCAACAGGTTTTTGGATGTGGGCAAACATCACAACGGCGACCTTTTCAAGAAAGTGGTTGAAGGAATGAAAGAGAGAAGCTGTGTCCTGTAAGTCTGCCACTGATGAAAAAAATCCTATTTTGAACGTCTGCATGTAAATGTAAATATTAATTATCATTAGCCATGTAAACAGCTTAGTAGGAATATTGTCTTTTTTGGAATGACGGCAAAAAACGGAATATTGTGTGCATGCAAACGTAGTCAGTGTAAAGTGTAGAGTAGAGAACACTACTTTCAGTTTTAGTGCAACTGAATTAATTTGAGTTAAAACAGACGGGTGTCATTCTTGGAAAGTGCAAAGAAAAATGAGTCATACCTGTTCCCCTTGCAGAGTGTAGTCCTGATCTTCTGAGCATTTGGTGTTTGTAAAGGAGCTCGCAAAGGGATGAGGGCTGGGCTGGGAAAGCCACTCACATTACCCTTGCCACCCTGAAAAATCTCTGCTTTCTCTCCGAGGCTTCCAGAAGTGTGTATTCCGTCCAGTGTGTTATTCATATCACTCATGTGGGCCGGCTAAATCCAAGGCATCATCTGGAGCAGAGAGAAGAGACGAGCTGTTGGACTGGAGTGTGTGCAGAGTTAGAGCAGCTGGCTGGCAGGGCTCTTCTGCTCACAGCTCAGCAGAGCACACACACACGCACACACACACATACACGCACACACACACACACAAGTCTCTCTGGCTCATCTGCTGCCCACGAGGCTGGCCCAGTGGGGCAAAACGATCCCTCCTACCCAAACATGATCCACCACAATAAAGATATTTTTAACACAATGACTCTCAAAACATCCATCCTTGCTCTGACACTGTAGTGTTCTAATAATCCCCTAATCATTTATTCAGCCTCAAGTCTTTTGTTAATATTGTTGCTTTCATTTCCCTGCTTTTTTTTCTCCCCATTATTATTTTTGGCCTTTTGCCTTTGTTGATAGCACAGTTGAATATTGACAGGAAAGGGGAGAGAGAGTAGGGACGCACCGATTGTGAAATTCTGGGTCGATTCCGATGTTTAAAATAACAATTTGACCGATAGACGATGTTTTTATGTTCTTGTTTATTCTGGTTTCGTCATTATTTATTCTGCCCTTTTTGCCAGGGAAACAAAAAAAATCAAATAACTGAACATTCAACCTTCCATTACACTATCTCACAAATTCAATCATACAAACACCATAACATCAACATAACCCTCTTTCACATGAATAAAAAAAGCATTTTAACCTTTTATCACAACATTTAACCAGCGCAAAATTGATGCAACACAACAGATAAATATCGGCCACTGCCATCGGTGAATCTCATCTTATTTGCTGATATGCCGATGGCATTCAACAAGGCGAATATCGGCCGAACATCGGTATCGGCCAATATTCGCCTTGGTGCATCCCAATGTTGTGGACACACCGGACGCAAATAAATTAATTTGCACGAATGAATTACATATAAAGTCAATGTAAAGACACGATTAGACACG
>JAOVVB010051586.1:0-14686 GCA_028570985.1 Heterobranchus longifilis
GTCCCCCCCCCCCCATTCCCCCTCCATTCTTTACTTATTGATTGCTTGTTTTATAAAAATGAATTGAAATGCCCATGCTGCAGGCTTTGTGATATTGCAATATCACTGCAAACTCAATACACAGTTCAGCTTTAATCCCAAGTGGCACTTAACACACCCTTCAAATAAATCCAAACAATTCAAGCACAGAGGGGATGTGGGGGGAGCCGGGGGATTTTGCAGATCTTTCTACAGTACCCTGCGAGAGATAACGAGGAGTTTTAAATTGCTCGTTCCTATAAAGAATGTAAGGTATGCAGTGGACGACTGCAGCCCATTACGCACAGGGGACTCGGGGTATGTGCTCCTTGTGCAAACGGTACAGTCGTCGATTCACAGCGAGAGACTCAGGCGCTCCCCTGACCCGTCCGCCAACCGACCCCATCAGTGCTAATTGAGGCGGAGACCAATGGGCGTTTGTCGCTCGGGCATACCAGCAGGGATTAAAGGGATTGGATTCAGTTGCTGAGTGCTGTGGTTTTTAATGCCCGCCCCCCTCACCATGTCCCTCCTCCCGGCCATGGAAAGACTGCACTCTTTGTGACCAGCTCACCCGAGCCAACCCGACCGCCCCTGCCATGTCACGACACCATCTGATCGAGCATTAATGTAGCACTCCAGAGAGAAGCAGGCTGCTCTGTAAAATTACTGTCTACTGTAAAATAGTGTCTGGCTGCGAGCGTCTCTCTGCACAGACGAGACTGCTACCTCTCTATTCATTCAGCCACAGCAACAAGATTACCACTCCCGCTGGAGAAAATATAAAATTAATAAAATTATACAGCATTGCCACATTTTCCACTTACATACGTTATTTCATCCAAACAACAAAACTCATCTGTCTGTGGACCCATCTGTATTCTTATTATTTTCCTCACATCTCCTCTATAATCATTTATGATTATAACCATCTGCAACTTGAAGGTGATAAAGGCTCTCTCACATCACAGAGACACGGATTAAACACCAAGACTAACTTCTTATCAAATTTCTTGCCATGGGACTTGAAAATCCACCGTCAGCTCTAAAATGGTGGTAACCTCAACGTGGCCAGTGGTCTCCCATGCTGCTGCTGGTCCTTAAACTAACCGTTGTCGATCTAAAATGAAGACAGATTCAGAAACTGCATGCACGTTTTTTCCTGCATTGAAAATTTTGGGGCGGCCGCCACCGTCAAATTGGGCCCCTCCTCCATCTCTCGACAAAACTCCCATGGTGTTTTCATGGAAAACACTGTTTTCTAACAAGCATTTCACTTGGTGGATTTCTGTCATTTGTAATCGCAATGGCAGCATTTCGCCACTGTGGTGGCGGTGGCGCTGTATCGTAATCAGCACAGTGCACCGGGAAAGTGCTGCCAGAACTGCCAACAAGGAAGAAAAGGGCCGTCTGTTTTGTTTTGGCTGGACCGGTCCGCGATCGCAGCAAAGCGCGAACACCACAGTGTTTCCACTTTGCAACCATAGCAAAAAAGAAAATCACAAAAAAAAAAAACATTTCGCGATCATTCCTCTGAGAACCCCTAGACCCCCCACTTGCTATGTGTCCCCACCAATGTTGAAACAAAACCTACACCTTTGCATGAATGCCGTATTGGACTGCGACTACAACTGGATGGCACCACCTCTGCCTCACTTTGAGCCAGGAAAAACCCTGTGCATGGCTTATTTCTCGCCTCAAATGTTTACAGAAACACATTTTTCCGTGAACTATTTTCATAATACAAGAGACGCCATGTTGATCCGGGTTGAAATCCGGGAGCAGACAGCCCACAAGTGAAAGCGTTCGTCCAATCGGGTGCAGCAAAGTGTTTGCACGGTTGTAGGAGGCAGAGCCTGTATGTTTTCTTTGTTGGTCATTGAAGATAAATTGACAACTGCTGTGTCAGACATGCCCATTAAGCGTCCAATGCTGGGAAGCGGCGTGATCCCTTCCGTCTAAAACTTCCCCTTCGACACGTACCATGAGAGAGCGGGGCCAGATAAGCTATTTGTACTCTTATGTCAAATATGGTCTGAAAAATCTATTGAGAAGTCTGGAAATTTGAGTCTGGAAAAGTATGGAATTTTAAAATGTGAAATGTGTAGGAACCCTGTAATAAGCCACCTTTAGGAGAAGAGTCCAATTTGATTAGAGCTGTAGCCCGATCCAGGCCTGACAGCATACAAAATGTTGTTGCCTGAACCCAACTTCACCCCGACGCCATGTCAAATATTTCAATTTTCCTCCTTCCATATCTTTCTGATGCATACACACAGCCTAAGCTTGACTGTTACTCCATTGCCCCTTCTTCTACTGCACAACATGTGCAGAATATTTGCAGGATTTATGGAAGGCTTTTTGCAGACATCATCACTGCTTTTATCCAAACTGTGCAGCAAGGTGTTAACACTACTATGATTAGAAGATTCCTGCTAAATGTATGCGGTTATTCACACAGAAGCTGTATTTAGTTGTGTCTTGAGTCAGTTATGTTGGGGGGAGGAGTGTCAAATTGCATCAGGAGCAAAAACAAGTATTGCTGGAAAGCTAAGAGGCCAGCTCTGCAGACTGCATTTTAACCCCTGGCCTCAGCCTAACTTCTTTATTCAACACTATTCAAAAATCATCACTCACATTTGTTTTTAGCGCCGGTCGCACATATTCCCACACAAACCAGCGCCCCAACCATACATCACTTCAAATCTATTTCATCTCTGCCTGGACACAGATGATAAGTTGATCCTTAGAACAAATTCCATCATAACGAACAATCCCTGCTCCTGGCAGGCACACAAAAAAAGCCTTGATGAATGAGTTGTTTACCTACTTTGGTGCATGCACTGCCGAGTGCAGGCCTGGCCCGCCAAAATGCCTTTTCATTGTGAGTCTACAGAGCAGGGTGCAGCACAGCTTACCCCTGTGACCAGTCACAGAGAGGAAATTGGATATTAGTTGTCAGGCAAAAGATGCCCGATGGACAGTTCTTGAGTCTGAAATGTCACACTGTAATGCAATTATTGACCGATAATAAACTCACCTGGATTATTTTTCTTTTTAATTTCTGTTCTCCATCTTTGTATGTCGAAAAACCAGCGGCCGAACTGCGTTACGGCAACATTTATGTCATTTGGATGACTTTACATTCTGATCCTTGCATGTGGAAGTGAAGCAGGAGCGAAACATAGAGGCTGCTTTGCTAACATGGAATATGGAGAATATGGAGCAGAAAACATGCTATATGGTGATATATTAAGATATTAAATGACCTATACAGGGTTTTTCCTGCATAGAGGAATTTTTGGGGCACCCCAAAGAGGTTTTAACCACCCCCAAAGGAAAATCACCAGCACCAGAATTGTGACTAAAAATAGCAATTCAAATCCTCTCAGAATAATTTTAGTTAATAGCAGTTTATCAAACAACTGTTGAAGAAGCAGAACATAAACTTAAATATGGCATCTTTGACTTAATGCTTTGCACTACCCTCTCATCCACAGCTGCTATGTTTTATCTTGTAAGTAGGCCTGTCACAATAATTACTATATCGACAATATATGGACATGACCTCAATCATTCGACTGACCTCGATATCGCCTCTTGCGTTTACTTGTGTGTTTGTCTACGTAAGAATGTCACCACCATTTTAGCCAACATGATGCCAGAATAAGCAGCAGGGTTTTCCATACCATTATAAGACTTTGTTATAGCGCCTAAGCCTAATATTTTTTCCACATTGCAATTCCAATGTCTGAATATTCTTAAGAATTAAAAAGTTCAATAACTCTTTGCATTATGCTATTATATTATCATTATATCAGTGGCATAAAATGGTCTTAAAAATTACAATAATATCGTTTATCGCAATTATTTCTAGGACAATATATCGTCTAACAAAAATAGTTATGGTGACAAGCCAAGTGATAAGACGAATGGCAATGGAGACAAGTATAAGTTTATTTATATAAAGATACATGTGTTTAAAACTGTGAGGTTAAAATGTAGCCTCTTTGGCAGATATTGTGTCTCCTTACAGTCAGTGTTGCTGTTAAAACTCTGTTTTTGCTTTCTTGCCACACAAGCTCAAAGATTCCTAAATTAATCAGACACTTTATCTGTTTCACCAGCAAGCTTTAGTTTTGGAGTAGAGAGAACAAAACCCCCAGGCGTTGACTGGCAACCTGCCAAAGTGACTTAGTCGAAATTTCTCCAACGTTTGGCAGGTGGTTGGTGGTCATTTCCCACCCAGCATGCACCTCGTTGGCCTGGCCGCAGATCAGACCAGAAGCATCTCTGCTGCGTGGCTCCAACCTTGTAGCCCTCACACTTTGCTAATAAAGAGACATGTGCTAATACACAGCAGGATCTGATGTAGCTCTCCCTTGTGATTTTTGTTCCCCCTCTGGAAGTCTGGCTTGTATTTGAGATGGAAGTGGTGGCTGAGTGAGTGCATGTCATTGGAGTAAGAATTTGTGCCAGCTCAGGCTACTTACTGTCTCATAAAAGGAAATGCTTAGAGGAGAAACTGCTTATGGTCATATTTCACAATTGGAGAAATACAGTGCATCAGAGAAATAATGGAAATAACCAATAATGCAGTATTTCAGTGCAGTGCCCATTTGCACACAGAAAAGATTCGAACCTCCGAACCCCAAACTTTGTGTCTTTTTGAAGCAATCTTTAAGAAGGAAAGCTTTCAGCTCTCTGGGGGACATAAAAGGTTAAAATGTTTTAAAATGTTCAGAGGATGGATGGATGATTGTCTCAGGGATAACTTTTCTATTTCCCAGTGTTATAAACTGATTAAAAGCCTTCAAACACATGGATGTATTATTAAAACCAGACGTCCAGGGTTGTATTTCTTCTACTCACTGGTGCACAGCCCCTTGTGTTACTGTCAGTACTCCTGAATGCTTGCCAGTGACAATTTGGCATCTATTCAAAGCTTGTAAGTTGTTTCGTTTTACACAAAAACACAAAAGAAAAGTATGAAAAAGTAATTTTAATGACTTCTTAAAGCTGGCACATTCAGCTAATTTGAACGTAGCTTAATAGCAGCAACCTGTGTAGCTTGTTTCCTAACTATAATTAATAGTTAATTATCCATGGCATTGCTGCAAATTTGCTCAGCGCACATCATGATTGAACATTTAAGCTCTGGGAGCTTGAATCAATTTTGTGGATACGGTTTCCTTTTGAAGCTGCAGGTGAACTCGGGCCAGCAGCAAGTTGGCTATTTGTCAGCCTTCAGGTCTATCACGGTGCATCTCGCTATCAAAGAGGAAAGCATCACCCGCCGCGTCCTGCTCTCGGTGTCAGGACCTCCACTGTAACTCTCAGATTCAGGTTCTCAGAATTGCCTCTACCTAACATGACCTCTTGGCCGCCTTACAAAAGATTGAATTTTCAGAGCCGGCAGCAGATAATCAGTAATCTCCAGTCTCAGCATCTCTGCCAAGTTCACAATCTTCCCCATCTTCATATTACACTCTCTCTCTCTCTCTCGAGTGAATCACATCCCGTTTGCCGTCTAATTGTCCTTTAAAGAATCAAGTCTAATTGCCTTATCAGATTGTTCTGTGGTTGCAGGAATATCTTGCACCCTTACGGTTTATTTCCTGTAAGTTTGGTGGGGACTGGGAGCTTAATCACTGTGGAAAAGAGCATCAGCTAAATGCCCAAAATGTGAAATTTAAAATGTCAGAGTGAATTTCCAGAGCCACCAGGCAGCTAGTGAGGGGTGAGGGGGTGAGAAGCAGTTTTTCAAAAAAGCCCCAGTGGATTGAGAAGTGGGTCGGGTGTTTAGACGTTTTGCAGGGGAAGGCATTGCTGAAATATCCGCAGCTAAAGTAGGTCGTGGTTAACCTTGATAAATCTCTTGTATGAAGAGGAAGAGAGAAAGGAGCCTCTATTAAATGTTATGTGGTCATTTCTTTTCATGAGAAGAAAGGAAATTGTGTTGGGGGGGTGGGCTTGCATTCTTTAAGGTGTTGCAGTGATTTGACTGATTACACTTCTACTTGGGTTTTGTCCCTTTTGTGCAAATATTCACCTTGATGAAGAAAAGGACAAGCAAAGCTCTTATTTTGAGCGAGGCAATAAATTAAACATCACACAAACTCTTCGGTTTGTTTCTCAGAAGTGGCCTCACGGTGACGCATGTCTTACATATAAAGCTATGTTTTTCTTTTCCCATTTACCCTGCATGAGCAGCGCCATTACATTCAGCCAGTATTATCATTTGTTTAACTAGACATGTTAATTAAGACTGAATTGCTTTTAGCCTTTAATTTTCCCTTCTTTCGTTGCATTGCTTTTCTTCTTTTGTTTCACTTATTTTCATTCTTTTATTTTGACATTTTCCTTTAGTGCGTGATGAATTAAATATATGTTACAAGCGTCACCACCAAGAACACGACCTTGCATTAACAGCATGGAGCTGTAGTCGCCCAACGCTGTTTTTCTTTCCCGATCTTTCTCTTCAACAAACCTTATTATGACAAACAGTGAGCCGGTGCCACTCATGTTTGACATTTCCATGCGTGAAATATCTTTCTGAGACAAAGAAGCTTCTCTCTTTATTGCCTGGATGTGTGCTTGTGGGTGGAAGCCCTATTGTATGTCCTTGCACAATCGTTCGTGTAGGCTCTGCACTCACTGACATTATCCGCTTTAGTGAACTCTGAGCTGCGACTTAGTCAGAAGATTGATTTCTCTGCTTTATATCCTTCATATCCGCCATACTGCCGGGCAGCTCTTGCCCACCTTTGGCACACGGCGCTATAGGCAGCCGGCCTGTATTGTCACCTAATTTCAGAGATGTGATTGATTTAAGCTCTTAACGGTCGTTTTTACAACGGAGCACTGTATTTGCAGTTCACATGGCTGGCAGCTCTTTCTCACAAAGTGTAATACTGGAACGGAGGCGTTATCAATGGAGCTGTTGAGGTGTTGCAGCTTGCCTTGGCCGAATAGCACAAAGACTACATTAAATCTGAGTAATGTCATATTTTTAGTTTACTGGCAATTTCCATACATTTAAGTTTGTTTTAGTGCATATACTGTGTAGCTAAACACTCAGAGGGAGGAGGTCAGTTTTGGTCACTGCAGAACTTTAAACAGCAGGTTGATTCAGTGCTTTACTCGTGACATCCTGCACATCATACATGTGACGGTACAAACTAACTGTCAGTGCAGGGGATCAAACTCCATGTGAAACATCTGCTGGTTCTCATACATCTCCTTGAGTTGTGGGAAATTATACTGTGAATTTTTCACTACTAGTGCAGTGCCTGTTCAAAGCGTGCCTGTTCAAAAGCGTGCCTGTTCAGACCGGGCCATTGCATGGCCTCCGTTACTGCGTCTTGCAGTTTTCTCAAGAACAGCTCTTCCAAAAAACTTGGCACTGCACTTCCTTGGGTCCTGAGCAGCACACCCGCCAAGTGTGAAGTCCATCGGATGAACGGTTGTCGAGAAAGGACAGACATGCAGACAGAGACAGACTCCTTCTATTTTTTTTGTTATTCTCACATAGTATAGTCAAAATGACTAATGGACTAATAGACAAAATAATCTGCAGATGAATTGTTAGAAAATAATCGTTAGTTGCAGCTCTGTTTGAAACAAATGCCTGTATTATAACGCCTGGCTTATCGTGACGCTCAGCGAAGTGAAGGCCGTAGGTTTCTACACGTTTTAGAGACAAACTATGTAGATTATCTAGTATTTATGGCTATTTTTTGTTACTTTATCATGGTTTAATATATCCTCCAGCAACACAAACATACAGTATGTGTTTCACCTGTTTTCTGTGTACTGCACACTCATTATTATGAGTTGCTTGTAATGAAGTTGATACAGGAACTCAGGCTTATCCTTCCTGCTGCATTCATTGTAAATCACTCCAGAGTAAAATGGAAATGCGTATGCCAAGCACCTCGACGCAACATCCATGGGGATCAGCGCTAGCATGGCTAATGCGGTTACACCAGAAGTGGCTAATGAGCTAACCTTCCGCTTTACCTCCGCATACCTCTCCATAATTATCGCCTTCAGCTCCCACGAGGGCCAGTGAAGGGAGCGACACATTCATCCCCATCCAGGAAGGATAGAAAACATAGAAACCAGGCGCCAAACAATGGACTCTTAAACTGCTGAAGGGCCTGATGGAGTGGAGGAATTTACTAAACACAGCCAGGGATGTTGCACCTCATTTTTAGACAAAGTCATAGCATACATCATGGTATAGCAGTAACTCACTAGAGTAGGTTATTTGAGGACAGGGTCTTCCAATGAAAACCTGTTTTCTTATCTTTTGATCCGAGGCAAGCAACACCCCAAAGGCATGCTGGGATTTCTAAAAGCTCATACCAAGCACTTGAGTTCAATACAGTATTTATTGTTTGCATTTTTGTTATTTTTTTATTTCTCTGCTTCTGCCTTTTCAACAACTCTTCACCTAATCCCTGCTGTATATTTGGGTGTCTTGCTCAAGGGCATCTTGGCAGTAGTTTGCGATGGAAAAAACAAGTAAATTTTCCTTTTTCTTGGCTTGATTTTGCAGAGCTCACGCAGTGATTTAAACTCACAACTTAGCAACTCTTGTTTACTTTAATTTGGTGCCGTCAGTTGTCGAGAAATATGTTTTTAGTTTAATTAAATGTACAATTAAAAACGCATCTAGAAAGTGATTTGTTTGCATTAAAGGTATTTTCAAAGAGTCTGTAGGAGGGAGTGAAATTAAGACCACATTAACCACATGCCAAATGATGTCATCTTCCGTGTGGCACTTATGCTAATTTTTTCCACAAGCAGATATAATATACCTTTGTGTGTGTTTTGCTTTGCTCACATGTCTACATGCAGTTTGATCCATACATAGTTCTTTCTTTTAACATACTGTATGCTAGCTTGGGCTCCAGTCATTCATCAGCCCAGACTATTTTTCTCTTCTCTCGAATCTCTTCAGCCATTTGCTCTGGATCACACAGGCAACAGTTCACAGTTGCACCTGTTGCTGTGAAATAGTTTGGGGCTTTATGGGAAATGGATTTGACGAGAGAAAGTGCCGTCAGCGCTGTGACCTCGTCTGCCAGTGAAGTAGCCACTCTCCTCTCTCTTCCATCTGCAGCTGTTAATGTCGGTGAAAAGAGACCTGCAGCGCTTCCAGGCCCCGGCCGGGTTAGCATTAACTGGCTTTACGTAAGCAGCCATTTTATTGAAAAATAGATGATCTTCCTAAAGGTAACCTCCATTACGCAAGCTGAGCCCTAATTTCTGGGAGCTACTGTGACTGGAGACACGGTCAGGGCGGACACTTCTCTGCGTCGTTATTTCACTGGCAGAGGAGAGTGGAGGAGCACAGAAATTGGAGCATTATTCTTTATTTGTCCTACACTTTTCTGTTAAATTACGGAGCGCTTTTGAGACACTAAATAAAAGCTGGTGAGGTCAAGAGTGCAAATCCTTGCTGGCTGGAAGAATAAGAAAATGGGTGAATAAAAGGAGGTATAAATAAGAAAGTCTATTTGTAAAAAAAAAAAAAATGTTTGAAAAAAAATGTTATACAAACAGCTCTGATACCTCTGCACAGGAATGTTTTCATGATGAGAAAAAATAAATCCCAGATCACACATTAGAACCCAACATACAGCATTTAACAAAAAACACATTTTAACATTTTAACCCCCAAAGATATTATGGATGTTATGGAATTTAACAGACACATTACAGACCATGAAAAACAGATTAACCAGGCATCATGTACCATTTACATATTTACTGAACATAATACATGATTAGGGCTGCAGGGAGTGATAAGAGTATGTGACTTTGCAAACTTTTTTGACAGGACACATGCACTGCCTTCCATTTCCAGGGTTTGCTAAAATGTTTTTTACACAAACAAGGTGAGAGAGGAAGTTAGTAAGAGTAAGCTGGCTCTTAAGTGAGATTTTTTCAGCAAAATTAGCACCTTGATAAGTGCCGGAATATTAAAACCAATTTGAAATTTGGTTTCTTGGGTCCAGAACTGAAATGTCTCGTGGCACTGAGCAATGGCCAGTGCATCCGGATGACTGAGTGTCAACACTGACGTCTTTGAACAGTAAAAACCGACTTACTATTGCACCTTTGGGAGCACAAACAAAATGATACGTAGGAAGCAGTCCTGGTTTCCCGTGTGTCTGAAGCGTTTGGCTTGCAGCGCCTGGAAGCGAGCGAGCGGAGGCTGACTATCTTCAGTCTTGTCAGCAGTCTAAACTGGACTAACTCTCTGACAGGTGATGAGAGGCGGCAGCAGCGCTAAACTGACAAGCTGTCATGCAGTATTTTTCCCTGGATATCGGTTTGCCAAAACCTGCTGCCTGCATTCATCCACACGAAATCAGAGTCTCCTTTATTTTCGCGGGGCGGGAAGTCAATTGGCTCACTTTCGTTGTGTTTGTGAGCAGATTTTGGTTTCTCTGCATTGCTTTTGTGTTCCGCTGTAACCTTATTTTCTCTGTCATGCCTGGATAGTTTTTATTGCTCATATTAAAAAAGGTTTTCATTTTTCATTGGTGTATTGGCTCTAAAACACTTGAGAACTGATAAAGAAGTACCACAGAAGTATCACATACTTTGCAGCTGTAAAGAAATGTCATTCCACCAGTTATTGATACAAAACTAAATCATCTTCTTTGTTCATGACAGTGGAGGAAAATAACCTTTTCGTCTCCCCGCCACAGTGCTCGTAAATCCTCAAATTCAAAAGCTGCTTCCGCAAGTTTTTGAGGGTTTACCTGGCAAAGTGTTTGATAGAGTAACTGTTATTTTTAACGTTTCGCTCCTTCAGGAAAAGTCAACAATGCATGGACGTTTTCTTGGATAAGGAATGCAATCTTTTGTCCTCTCCAGGTGCCATCCTGGGACGCTCGGAGACGCAGGAGTGCGCCTACTACAACTCCAGCTGGGAAAAGGAGCGCACCAACCGCAGCGGCATCGAGCCCTGCTATGGCGAGAAAGACAAGCGGCGGCACTGCTTCGCCACGTGGAAGAACGTCTCCGGCACCGTGGAGGTCGTCAAGCAAGGCTGCTGGCTGGACGACGTCAACTGCTACGACAGGTACGCAGGAAGCTGCAAAAAAAATACAGACATCCAGCAAATTAGACCTGGAAAACAAGACTCGAATATCACCAGATCAAAAGTCAGGCGATCAACAGGTCCTTTGAAAAGTTTCTCTCAATCAAAACAATAACAAAACACAATGTTTGGTGACGTCGTGAAGTAGCGTGGGATCATGGGAGTTGCAGTCAGTTTCTCTCGGTTTGGATTCCTTCAGTGTTCAGGAGGTTTTTACTGGACCCGGTGATTTAAACCGATAAAATCAGTTACCTTGAATAAAAGTACAGATTTCTCTGGTTTAGACATTGTTGGAAACATTTTGGATAATGTACACAATTCAACAAAAATATATAACATAGGTCTCGTCGTTTTTAGACATTTGAATGCAGAAAAGTTACATATTATGCCTTTTAAAACAAGGAAGGACTGAAATGAAGGACCAGCTGAATAAACAGAATCCATGTTCTGGGATTTAAAAGACCATTTATCAGATCACAAAAAAAGGTACAAACATATCAAAGACTACGAATGTATTCATCTACTCCTCTGGCATATTTGGCACTTTTTTAATAATGGTACAAGTCCTTGCTAAACGCTGCACATTCATTTCACACCAGCGCATCACGAGAATGGCTCGACTCTGAATACACTTAAAATCACCTTGAGCGCCGCTGTGTTCCTCTGTGTTCCACTGGCACAAGGCTGCATTTTTAATTACCAGGTAGAGGAAATTTAAATAATCTGAAAATGGATCCAGCCTGATGTATGCATTCCAACCCAGAACAGTAAACATATTAATACGTGATGTTATTCTAGTTTCTGCCTTGCTGGAACATCAGCCTGGCACCAGATGCTGGTTTGAGCCGGTTCTGCTCGTGTTTTTCTTTGATTCCTGAGCGATAAAGTTGCTGTAGATTCTGCAGCCCGCACAGTTTGGGTACCTCTGCTCAGACGGCGCCGCCTCGCCTCCCTGGAGAGTCCAGAGCAAGTCGAGGGCGGCTGCCACTTCCTTTGGCTTTTATCTGATGACTGTGTGAGTGTGAAAGAGAGAGAGAGAGCGAGAGAGAGTGTGTGTGATTGTTAGTGTACATGTGTTAGTTTGCATGTGTGTGTATTGGCGTGTGTAGGAGTTATTTTATAAATGTTTTTCTTTCATGTCTTCTGCAGCAGAGAGGGAATGGAGAGGAGAGTGTGTTTGTGTGTAAGTGTGTGTATGGTCCAAGTGTGAGTGCATGGAGAAGGGTACGTGCACATGCAGATGATGATTTTGCGCGTGCTCGTGCACTCACCCGCACTTAAATAAAATAAATTGCTCCCATGTCCTTTGCAGTCTGCAGAGAGGGGAGATTTGTGAGTTTCTTGTTTCTAATTTCCACCTCCGTGTCCTCTGCAGTAACGAGTGTGTGGAGAGGAAGGAGAGTCCAGACGTTTTCTTCTGCTGCTGTGAAGGCAATATGTGCAACGAGAGGTTCCTGTACGCCCCTGAAGCGCCTCCACAGAGCGACCCGCACCATTCAACCGCCTACAGTATGTACAGTCCAACACACGCACACGTACATGCACACGCACACGCACAGCAGTATTCCTCTGAAAATGACAAACATTGACACCAGGAACTATGAACAAAAACACACAAACAGTAGTGGGAAAAGTTACTTTTCAAAGTAGCTTGTTGCCTCAGTACATATGTGTAGTCGAATGTTTCTAAGTTAGATAAATATTTAACTTTTTAGAGTTGCCCCCTTTTTTTCGTCTGTCAGTGTGCAGTGGGTACAAGGGGCTGTGGAGCAGTTAAGGAGTGATAGAAAACACATTTAATTTCCTATAAATTCTTCACAATAAAAATGCCCCCTTATTTTGTTATTTAAAATATTGTGAAGCAACAAAATCAGGAAATGTTGGCTCTTCCTCAACAACAACAACTTAAAGAGTAAAAAGAGCAGATTTTTCTGAAAGAAAAAACAGCGACGCAGACTTCAAACCACAGAGATTCAGTTAGACGCTACAAAAGTACTGAGAGCTGAACACACAAGACTTTTAAAAACACACGAGTACAGCCGCTGCTCGCAACCTGCAGCACAGAGGAGGAGGAGAAGTTAATGGAGCTGCGGTGAGTCTCTCTTCTGCCTTGGTGGTGAATTCACAGCTCACAGCAACTTAATACCATATAGTCTCTGGCTGATCTTTGATATCTTGTGTTGGCAAAAATGTTGCTGCACGTCGTTAGCTTAGTTAGCATGCATTAGCTCGGAGGGCTAACTTGGTTTGTTTACTATATTATGTGAACTTCGCTGTCCCTCTCCTCCCATGCAAAAATCTGTCAGATTAATAAAGCGCTGCTTGATGGTCTACATGGGAGAAAAATGAATGTGTGATGTGTTGATGAGATGCGTTCTGCATCTGTTGCCTTTTATTTACATGCAGTAAATCCATCTAACAAGCTGCGCACCGTGTGCAAACTGTAATAAAACAGGCTTACATCACAGAACGAATAGTCAAGTCGTCGTATTGAACAGCCAAACCTGATTCCACCGACACAATTCTGAGTCGGGTACAACCCTAATTAAAACATTGACACAATATCCAGGCTTGTACTTTGAAGTGCTCCACAAAGTGTATAATGTAATGTACTTGTATTCTGGATATTTGCCAGCTGCTGAGCTTCCAGGTGCTCGGGTCTTGAGAAAGACACGTGCTTTATTTACTGCAGCCAGAGTTGAAATGGATATGTTCTCGCCTGAAACAAAATTGCAATTGCAATTTAAAGTAAATTTAGAGTGAATCTTCTCGTTAAAGCCTGTAATTAAGTATATATACTTTAAACATGTTTGTGTCTGATTGTGTGAAGCTCAGTGAAAATGTTTCTTATCACCATCCACTGCCAAATGTGTAAGCATGAAGCCTAAACATTCATATATTTATTTATAGTTGCTAATGCAGTTTACTTTCACTTTATATGGTATAACTGAAAGTAGTCCCTAAGATTGGACTTTATGATGGTATATACCGTGCGACAGTAGAAATGCGTCCACCGGCAGAGATTTGGCAATACCATTTCAACTGCGGGGGCTATTCAGGGCTGGATTCTCACGTGATCTTGTGATTCTCGCGTGATCTCGCAAATCAAGCTGCATTTCAAGGTAACGTGATTTGGGCAGACATGGAGACGGAGAGTGAAGTTGTAAACACAGAGCAGGAGGAGGCATCCTGTTAAACCTTAAAACCTGTTACACTTCAAATTACTGTTCTCACGTTTTGAGTCTTTGAGTTGTTAACTGAACTTCTGCCATGTGAGGCAGTTGTTTTTGTTTGTACAACAGTGACAAAAATAGAAAAGAGAGTATGGAAAAATATTTGTTTCCAGACTATTGTTGTATTCTGTTTTCTAAAATATAAAATTCAGAATTTCTAAAAAAATAAATGTGAAAAAAATAAAGTCAGAGCCAAAAGTCAGAATATATATAGGAAAAAAATGTGAATATTTTCACACAAAAAAATAATATTTAGAGAAACAAAAGTCAGAATATGTTCCATAAAAAAGCATATTTAGAGAAAATGTTGGAA
>JAOVVB010051596.1:0-14686 GCA_028570985.1 Heterobranchus longifilis
GTGTGTGTCTGTGTGTGTGTGTGTGTGTGTGTGTGTGTACTCACAATGAACCTGCTGGTTAGCGATCAGTCTTGAGGCATAGAAATGTAGCACTGCATCAGTGACGGTGCATCGATGTCTCTTACTCAGTATCAGCACGCAGATCTGCTCAATCAATCAGTCAAGGGACACTGAAAGCATTTTTTCCATATTTAATGCATTCTTTCACCACTTACACAATCAGCCACCCTGAAGTATAATTCAAGTCCTGCAGCACAATCCTTATCCAAGAGGCTCAGAAGCATTTTAGTGTGAAGTAAAGCCTTTTTAAATGGTCTTGATTGGCCATTATGTTGCAGAGGAGATTAAACTTGAAGCACAAGCAACTTTAGATATATCTATACAACTTCACAAACCTACTCAAATACATCTATGTTTGCAACAAAAACGCAGCCTCTCACGTCAAAATCTGTCGCTGTTACGATAGGTGAAGCAAAAAAGTACAAGGACAATAATGAGACAACATGTGACATGATAAAAGGCAAGTAAACGGTAATGGTCAATCAAAAACATTTGGTCATTCAAATTAACATATACAAAAAACACCAGACATCACAACGGAGTAAATAAAGCTATTGCCAAATAAATGTAACTCAATGAACTTGGTGAAACTGAGAAACCAAAATGACGAATTACAGCATTTTCCTGGTGAGGGCAGTTCTTGTATCTCATATTTTTTTTATACCAGACATATTCTGGCACCTAAAGAGCCAAAGTCTCACAACTTTTTCCAACTAGATCCTGTTCCAGTAGCCTCAGGCATTTTGTCATAGAAGCATTTTTGTTTTCTGAAAAGTAGATCTGTACATATTTAGGGTAAATTAGGATTTGGTAGTCTCATTAGAGATGTAGGTGAAAGGTTGAGATCGGCAGCACAAGGTTATAAATAAAGTTTTTAATAAAGGGCAGCAACTAATGTTTGACCTACAGCATATCTTCATTAAAGTAAAAAGGTGCTGCATATTTTTAAAAGCTTTATTCATAAATCACTGGATTAATTTAGGTATAACCGTGTCTTCCAGTGTCACGTCTTCAGATGTAATTTCACTGTCTGGCTCTGATCCCCACGTTAGACAAACGGGGAATTCCCCATATCATATTTGTATCATGTGGCAGAGAAATGAAATAATCCTTCTGTGGAAAAACACTGAGAACCAAAAGCTAGTGGAACAGATGATTACCGGGAATTGAGGTAAGACTTTGTCTCTCTATAGCACAGCACATTTAATTTCTGACTGTATCATAAACACAAAACAAACTTTATGGTCCCATTATCTGTAACAGTGGTCACCAACCCTGGCCATGGAGAGGACTCGCACAAATAATTTGTGCAGCTCTTAGCCCCAAATACTTGATTCAATCCATGATTCAAGGTGTTAATAAGCTGAGTGTGATGCTCTCTGGAAAACAGGGATGAGGACCACTGTGGTAGTGTAAGTTTGTGCCCTGGTTGCTCAGTTCTCTGCAGGTTTATCTAGCATGGACTTGAGATGTGCGTGCAGGGGTTCGCACACAGCCTGGTAGCCCTGAGGGGTCAGGTGAAGGTAATCGTACATGTCCTGATGGGAGATGCTACCATTGGAGTGGACGAAGCCCGGGTCCACGTTGAGGAAAGAGGCGTGGGGGAGGGACGATACAGCCTCCTGCACCAGCATGTTCACCTTAGCATTTCGCTCCCGCAGAGGGTTTGGCGATTTACCTCTGGGCAGTACACCCTGGAAAACAAATGAGAGCTGCAACAATTAGTCGACTAGTCGATTACTCGATAGGCAGAAAAATAATCGTTTGATCGTTCATTTTTCATGCAAAAATGGTTTTAAAAAATGCTGTTTTCAGCCTTAAATATGGAGATTTCCTATCAGTCGAGAAAATAATCGGCAGATTAATAATGAACATCGTTAGTTGCAGCCCTAAAATAAATGTATGGATGTTATTGTTTAAAAGGTAGAAAACCTTTTTTGTAATATTCTTAGAAATACATGCATCAACGTAAAAACTGTTTAATACCTAAAGGAATGTTTCCCAAAATTTTAATTTGTCTTAATCAGATATTACTTTCTCGCCCACATGTCAACTGAAATGCAGAGGAAGTTTGTAGCCCCACCAAACACAGCAGCAAGTTCACATCCAGTCCCATCTCAGCCTTTTAAATAGTGTGAAAAGTAGCATTATCTACAAGCAGTCTATTCAATAGTCTATTGGTTATCTAATCTCACAAAGCTGAGATGGAACTAAAAGGGGTGAGATAACTGTGCAGTGTGATGGTTGTACGAACTTCATTTGTTATTTTTCAACGGACATGCAGATGAGTAGATTAACACTTCCTTTAAGGAATGCATCAGAAAAAAAACCTACAAGTATGAGCGTCCGGGCATGGGGGAGCTTGTTCTTGATGACTTGGACAATAGCCATGATGCCTCCACAGATCTGTTCAGGAGTGTGACCATGATTGTTAGTGCCTACCCACAGCACGACAACCTACAACGACAAAAGACAAAGGAATGCGTGACTGGCTGAGCACATGTCATTGATTGTTTAGGGTCAATATACCTAGAAGTTGGAATTTAGCAAAAAAAAAAAAAAAGGCACAATGAGTCTACTGTGTGAATAAACTAGCACAATCATGTTCTCTATTTTTGGCAGTGATATGGACCTTTGGGCTGATGTTATCCAACTCGCCGTTGCTCAGTCTCCACAGCACATGTTGTGTTGCATCACCACCCACCCCAAAATTGAGGGCATGGAGAGGAGAGAACAGCTGTCGCCATATCTGCAGACAAACCACAACAACAAAGCGTCCACGTGCATAGATGAGTATGACAAGACAAGCTATCAAACTGTGCATGCAGAACCAGGCACAGGAAAGTGTGTGATTCATGTCTCACCCCAAACTGGTGCATGAGCTGAACAAGAGAGTCTCCTACAAACAGGACATCAGGTTCTTTGTCTTTGCTGTCAGACACAAAGCGGTTGTGCTACAAAGAGAAAAAGGAAAAGACAAATATACAGACGGAAATTATTTTTGAAACTTTACGCGAGAAATGCAATACGTAAAAAATGGTATACGTATATACAGTATTTTAGAGCTGCAACGATTAGTAATGCTGTTTTCAGCCTCTCAAATATGGAGATTTATGGCTTTTCTCTGTTTTGTATCATATTAAACTGAATATCTTTGAGTTTTGGACAAAACAAGACATTTAAAGACATCACCTTTGACAGAAGGAGAAACTGGGCTTGATATTTTTACATATAATAGAGAAAATAATCAGCAAATTAATCTAGAATAAAATATAATTGTTAGTTGCAGCCTTAATATATATTGATATTAAGATATGGAAATTGGAAGACATTAGCTTGAATTCTGATTTTATCACTGGATCAAATATCAATGCATATTCATATGCCAATCTGATAAACTAAAAAACTGCTCATTTACAGAAGCATCTATCACAATTGTTATTGTTTTTTATAAATTATCTACAAAACACTGACTATACAGCTATTATGTCATCAAAATAAATGACAATGAATAATTTATGTTTTTTGTTTGTTTCTTTTTTTTACTTTAAATTCACAAAACATTAGCGACAATGCAAAGTGGGAAACCTGGCAATTCATGGCTGTTGTTATGCTATTGCTATGGAAAACCCAGGGAACAAATAACAGAAAACTCATAATAATATTTCACACACCATAGTCATCCATCGTCCATCTCCCTGGGTGTCTTCACAGGGAGTGGGTGTGGCGGCTGGGTTGGTGTCTTCTGCACTCATGACTTGACTCTATATTGGGAAAGCAGTCACGTAGGGTTTTTTGGTACTTTTTACAACGGAAACAAACCGATAAATCAACGGTCTATCGCTATAATTGCTAGCTAAATCTAATGATGTTGGTAGAATTAGCCACAGTAGCTAGCCTACTTGCTGAAAGATAGATGTAGTTTAACAGATAGATGCCGGTCACACACTAGTAACATAGATTGTTATTAAATTATGCAAGCCTGTATTGTACAAAAGGTAAAACGGCAGAGCTTTATATATAGGCTACATTTAGAGATATTACTAAACATAGGCTACCATGAAATCAAAAAATCGTCATCTCCCAATTCAGTTTCAGGAAGTAAATTTTCACTATAGTTACCAGTACCATTGTTGTCCGCGGGCAACAACATATATGTTTTCGTGTATTTTAGAATTATCCGACACTTTATTAATACTGTGCTTTTTACGTTAAATTGTATAACATACCATAAGAAGAAATTACAAAATAAGCCGTGTTCAAGTGAAGAAGAATATAAAAGATGAGACGGTTTTACCTCCTCGTCTGTGTAAGTGGACTCGTCCTGTACGGTTGTGTTCGTGGGAACTGGTGCTGCGCAAAGAAACGCATCTACGACATGTTGCTGAGCAACTACGGATTTTTAAGTGGCAAGACAACGATTGACGGTAAGCAGAGCTGTTAATTAACGATTTTAAATGTGTATAAACATGTTTCTTGACATGTGTACTGTTTGTCTCGCATTGCATGTGCTTAAAGTTAAGGTTAGTTATTGTGTTTCTTAGCAGCTGCAGTTAAATAAGCTACTATGTCTTCATACACGTGTGCTTCATGTTAAAGTGCACCTGGTGGTTGACGTTATTATCACCTGTTTGTTAATTAGCTAGCATAGCTAACAGTTAAGCTGGCTGAATCCAAATGTCAGGTGTCTGAAACCGCAGGGGGCGCAGTTGTATTGATGTTGTCACACTCCTATAAGTGGTTGTTGTAATTATATATAATCAATATTATTCAGTCTTTAAAGTGGGTGAGAGATATTTGGCCTGCGTCAGAAATGGTGACCTGTTTTCTGCTTTGCCTCTGCTGGCCAATGATAGATTTTTTTTGTATGTGTTGTGAAATTTTTAAAATAGGTTTGAGAGAAAGACCAAGTATTTATTATAATGATTGGATGGTTCATATATTTGTTTAATTTCTAGGCACAGGTGGGGTCACGTTTTCTGATGGCCTGTGTCAGAAATTATAGCCTTTAGGCATGTTACTGACTTCTCACTTGTAGAAGTGTGAAGACAGACACGATTCAACGTTTTTTTTGTAGTCAAAATGTACCATATTTATTTTGTAGATATCTGTTTTTGTTTTTATTTTGACTGTATGACTTTATTTATTTAGTGTGCTCAGGTATTTCACACATGTATAGACTTGATTTGAATTTGTTTCTTACAATCTACAAAGTCTTTGACATAGTGCACATGGAATAAATTGTGCAAAAATGCAAACAACTTGGCCAGAAATAATTGCTTCAAAATTATTTGCAAGTGAAATGAAAGGCAACTGGTTATTTCTATAAAGTTTCCCACTATGAAGGACAAGTGGGAGATGTGAGTCCTGCATTTGAGAAGAGCCACTCTGATATCACATCTGCCCATTATGGCAAGTTGATTTAAAAAGCCCTTTTCACATCAGCCATTCTGACATCTCATCGCAGAGTAAACCAGTGTTGGAAATTAACTTTGTTGTCCACCTGCCACCTGCTGGTGCATTTCAAAATCTACCAGCCACTTAATAGATTACCATTGGGGTTTTTTTGGCTAGTGAGTGAAGCAAATCTAGCAACCATTTGCATATTTTATAATACAAAAAAAGTTATGGTCCTGTTGTATTTAGTGTGTCACAGCCATAGAAATTAAATTGAATTTCTATGGTCACAGCCATTCCAATGAGCCACATGCACAATACCACGCCCGTGGCCCACCTAAATGGAACAGGGCCATAATTAATGTTATTTATTACACCTGTGTTTACCCTGCGATGATGTGTCAAAATGACTGCTGTGAAAAGTGTCTATTATGTGGCATTCAAGAGGAGGGAAACTAGCCCAGACCCACGGTCAAGGCTCTGTGGCTTTGGCCTGTTTATATGAATCTAGTCTACAGTCATAAAATCCCCAGACTGTGGATGTGGTAAACCAACAGCAGTTCCAGTTTTTATAATGTAAAAGTTCATCTAAATGCCATCACCAGTTAAAGGCTACATATCCACTATTACCAGCACATTTGTGAACTACAGTATAAGCATTTATTTAAGTCCTAACTGGGTATGAACCGAAAGTATCTGAGTGTGGTTTGTTTTTATGGGCCTTATCGCAGAGCACAAGCTGCTGCGAGACAAACAATAAAGGGATCAATAGGCTACGCGTTGCCATGTAGCTGTTGCCATGTGTGACATTGCTAATTGGGATTGGCTGAATCTGTTTTATTGTGGGTGACTTCAAGACAAAATCAGCCTGTGAGCAAATAAAATACTGTAAATGCCACATTTCAGCAGAGCAATATTTTGCAGTGTGTATCGTTTCATTTAATGATATGTTTTTTAATGACATGCAAATGAATTGCCTTAAAAAAATGCACACACAGGGCCTTTAGACAGGTTGGTTTTCAGTCAACAGAAAAGAAAATCAGACCACCTACAATAAGAGATCCTCAGTTGAGGGTTTTAGTGAAAATACCAGAATAGAATATAATATGTCTTTATTGTCCACCAAAGTGGAAATTTGTCTTCGGCTCACCAAACACAGGAAACAACAACATAAAACAGACTTGTCTGTGGCTTAAATCTCATCGGTCATTAATAATCGTTAGGAATATTGATTGGCACTTGAGATGAAGGACTTCTTAAATACATTTTAGTCGACAGAGGGACTCTATGGTGCCTCCTGGAGTATAAGCAGAGTTAATGATGTAAGTGTTTTACTGTACATGTCAACTATTGTCTGTCTCTGCTAAACTATCCACAGCAGAGACTCAGCACTATCTTAGTAGTAATAATAATAGTAGTAGTAGTAATAATTTATTTCGGTCCTCTTTAACATATTGCATAAATTACCCATGTCCGTATTGTCATGAACTGTTAAAAAAAATACATTTGGCATGCACTTTGGGTATGTATGATGAAAGTCTGCAGGGTCACAGTCCAGAGGTCGACATTTGGATTCAGCCATTGTCATTGAAACAGTAATTTGCTTGATCATCTAGCAGTAGAGTTAATCTCATTGAGGTGCAACAGCATCCTGTGGAGGTTACCCAGCTCTCTTTTGTCTATTACCTCCAGACTTACAACTGACTAACTGCAGTTATCTTTCTACAGAATCTGGTGCAGCATGAGCCACAGGAGTGGCAGGGCTTTATCTGACAAAGAAAAAGTCTTAAATGTTTTCAGCAAGCAATTAAAAACAACAGATAAAAACCATTGCTCAGTGAAGAGATTCTCTGCAGACTGCAAATGTTTAAACCACAATAGTAAGACAGATGGGCAGCACAAAATGAAACGACTGAGGAGCCGCAAGGAGAGGAGACAGATGAGAGGTGGCGGGAACGAAGCCTCAAAGCCCAAATCGCATCACCATCACTGCCGTCGCCAGAGCAGTATAGACGTGGCACATTTCCAGAACTGCTGTCATAGTAGCTGTCACTGTCCTTCAAGGAGAGATGCACCGTTTCCAAATGTCGTTCCAGTTGCACAGGAGCCCAGTGTAATCACGGACAGTCGCCTGATAGGACACCATGGCCTGTTCAACCATGAGGTGAAGTCTATCGACATTGAACGCTTGCTAAGTGAGCAGAGGAAACAGGAGAAAAGTGGACAGCAAGTACAAGAAAAGAAAAATGCTACTTCACATCCATCTTCAATGTCTCACATTCCCTCTCCGTCCTCCACTAATGATTTGTTGCCGGGTGCTGATACTGATGAGGTTCTACCATTTGAAAGAAAAGCAGCCCACGATGAGTGCCAGAAGAAAGAGAAGAAAATCAGCCAGGGATCAGATATTACACCTGGGCAGAGACCGCAGCAACAACCTGATCTTTCATCCGAGAGTTTTAAAAGCGTCGCCTCATCTAAACACAGCTCCCTCGATGTGGTGATCGTCAAGAGCAGGAAGACCAACCCTGTTGTGTCTGAAAAGCGCAGAGAGTCACAGCTGACTCCCACTGTTGTCAAAGACAATGTGAAGACATTAAACAGGAAGGTAAAGAGGCACGTGGTTTCTACCCTGGAGCACACCCCAAAGAAGCAGGAGTCTCCCGTCCATCAAACACGAGCTCGGTGTCTCAGCCCAAACCCACACACCGCTGACTGCTTTGACATACAGCCCAGACAACAAGATCCCGACCGTGTGTCCAAGTCCGTCAGTGCAGTGGCTGCAGGTTTGTGTGACCATCTGCAGTTCCCCCTTCTGAGGAGGAGAAACCTGGTGGCAGAGAGCAGGGAGGTGCTGTTGAAAGCTCTACGGGAGAGGCATGGACCCCGGCTGCAGGAGAACCTCCTCAGGGTGCAGCGAGGTCTCAGCTTTGGTGCTGAGCCCACAAAGAAAGTCCAGGATCAGGAGCCAACCATGATAGAGGAGCTCTCGTCTCCAGGTAGGCACTAAAATTGATTTGTTAATGATTATGGTTGTTTTAAAGTGATAACTCAATGTTGCTGTATGTTTTATCATATCTCTGTGTAATCACAAAATGTTTCATTGAGATATGGTGGGTCACGGTTCTCATCTATGAATGAATAATAAGTTACATTTTACCAACGTTATTGATGTTTACATGGTAAAAACCTGAACATTTTAGTGTGTGATTTTGACTTCTTTAGTATTCGGATTGATAATTTTCAATATTGATAATACTTTTTATTATACAATGATCACTATCCATATTACCCATCTTTGAAGCTGTGGAGTTTTCGTGTCAACAAATATTATGTTTACATTCAGTATTATTTACCAAAACACTATGTACTAAAACACACTGAGTGTATCCTTGAGGCCTGACAACAAATGTGGTGAATGCATTTCTTTCCTCATAAAACATTTGCAAAGCCGATTAAAACATTTTTTTAATTAAAAAAACAACAGGGTTGGAAATTAACTTTTTTGTCCACCTGCCACTGTGGCTGGTGGATTCCAAATTAAAATTTTCCCAGCCCCTCAGTAGATTACCGTTGTTTTTTGGCTGCTGAGTGGAGCAAATCTAGCAGCCACTTACATATTTTACCAGCATTTGGCTGGTGGCTGGTGCTAATTTCCAACCCTGGTTTACATCTATGTTTATGAGCTTGTTCTTCCTTGTCTTTGTTGTTGGAGCATTACTACATTTATTTGCATGTCAGTAAATTTTATTTATAATGCCCAATACCACAAATGTTATCACCGCCAACTGTCAATCATTTGGAATAGCAGGAATGTGTATTGCGTGTCCTGCATGCTCTGCATCTTTGAAGGTTACTGTCTTTTTAGTGCTAAATTCTTTCTTTATGTGTCCATGGACAGTGTTTCCCTGTGGAGAGATAGTAACAAAAAGAGGGCATTTTCTACTAAAAAACACTGTAACTTTGGAAGATACCCACTTACTTTGACAAACTCATATTAACTTCAGACATTTTTGCACAGAATGAGGACTGTGGATTATGTCCCCCATCACTTATATGAAAGCACGTAAAGATGGGATCTCTTAATGGCCAGGGATGATTAAAGCAAGGACAGCCTGTTCCGATGGTTATATGGGCTCCTGACTATTGTTTTAAGACATTTATTATTACAAACTTATCCTTTTAAAGTGGCCTTTGTCTGGAGTTGAATGAGTACTCCACCACAGCATGTATTGACATCAATCCATAGTACATGGCTTGTTTAAAAAAAAAAAAGCAGTAGTAAGCACTGTACACATTGTAGTTTGTGGGCAGTTTTTCAGTTGTGTCTCCTCCTTTTTAGATGCATTCACAACCGCGTTCAAAGCCGTCACTGCCAGTCAGCCATGTTTTGTGACCCACAAAGCCACATCTTTCAGAATGACGGGAAGTAGGCATTTTAACTGGAAATCCAGGCCACAGCCACACCAACACCACCCGAAACAGGTAAGATCCTAAGTTTACTCTGTCACGCTCTTATTTTAGTTCATTTCACATATGGTCATCCTTCCTGTAGTAATCCTTAGATAACTTAAGATGCCATTACTCCTTTCTGGTTTTCATGTAAAGACTGCTGAATGGCTGACAAGCCCTGTGGAGACTTCTGTCAGCCTTTTGGATGATATCCTCAGACCTACTTACGCTCCTCAGTTCTGCATGGACTTTGAGCCCTCCGGAGTTACAGCCAGTGATCATTTGTTCCCTCCCACTTCATGCTGGGGAGAAAAGGCCTCAGCATCTCAGCACTGGGAAGACAGTTTCATCAGGCCAAAGAACAAAAAGGCCGTTGTGTTTGATTCCTTTGAAAACAGCTTTATGAACCACACCAGGGCAGCTCCAGAGAAGAGCAGTGAGTCTCAATGCAGCAACATGCAGCCTTTCTTTCCTTATCAAACACAGCTGCCAGATAGACGTTCAGCAGAGCCAGTGTTCTTTCCCCAGGAGAAAGACCCATTTGAACCTGACAGATATTCTTTAGCTCCTTCCTTCTCTGCCCAAATTCACAATCCTCTGCAGAGCTTCCAGCCTTTCAGCCCATTCGGTCACCCTTCACCTCGCCCTCCCCTCAGGTCCCACCACACTGACATGATGCATTATCCACCGTCGCACATGCTTGAAAGAGACCCAGCAGCTCCGCGTTCTTCTTTCCCGAGCCCCGAGCACTGGTCCTTCGCTCCCATGAGGCTGTACTAATCCTGAAGCTCTGCATAGAGACATGCCTGTGAACATTTCTTTAAAAAAAAACAATGCTCTCAATTCATACCATCAAAACTTTTTGTTCACACTCAGCGAAAATATATGTAGCGTGCTCATATTTGATTAAAAACACAGTATTAAATGTAATAGCAATAGCTTACATCTCTCTTTTATTCTTTTGTCCCGTTTATGCTGAGATAAAGAAACACACAATTATGTATCGTTTGCATCCTTGGAACATTTTTTAATATGCAAAAGTGTACACATATTTTCTTTAACACCTGTGTTACAATGGGAAGTTCTTTACTGACCAAGAATTTTATCCAGGAATGTGCTATTGTGAAAGCTATTTGATATTTTGTTGTGTATGTGGGCTACATTTAAATGCGATGAAACACATTTGTACAATTGTGCAATAATTTACAAAAAGGCATGCAATGTCAAGCATGGCTAAATATAAAATTAAACTGAGAGCAAGATATTAAATTACATTTGTGGTTCATGCTTGTATACATTAATAGTCTCACAATGCATCACACTACACATTTACAGCATATTTTCATGACCCCCTCCCAGCAGCAGAAAATCGGATTATTCATTTACCGTTTGTCTCGACAGTCACAAATAAAATGGTCAAATCTTTTCAAGGTAGCAAGTAATAGTTTTCATCTGATGTTTGAGTCTCCAAGTGTTGAGTTTCTTCTTCTTCGCGACCTTCCGTTTCGAGTCTGCTCCCGGTTCTCATCGCCCCGCGTAGCTGATTCCAAAACAGCTCTTGGGCCTGCGTCGGGTTAGTGCAGTCTGAGCCAGGCCACTGCAGATACGTCTTTTTCAACATGACTTTCCTCATGCGGTGATAGGACGACACCTGCCTCTCAGAGATTGGCTCCAGAAACACGAGCAGGAGAACGTCCCGGTGCTCATCGAAGAGTCGGTAGCTGGCCAGTTGTATTTCCAGAGAACACCACTCACTTCTTAGGAAATTCCTGCTCACCACACAAATGGTTTTGCGGCTGCTGTAGACAGCAGAGACGATGTTGTCCACGATGAAGCGGCCCGGCTCAAAGTCCCTGTGATGTAGGCAAAGTTTAAAAGACGATCCGTTTCCCTCCAGGTTGGGCATTAACTGGTCCATGACCCATTGTTCATCAGAGGAATTATAGGAAATAAATGCATCATATTTGCAATTTTCCTCCTTTTCTCTGATTCTGCGCCACTGCTCACTAAACCAGGAACGGAACACGTAGTAGCTGTACTTAATTTTCCAGTAGAGTTTGACGTAAAGTAAAGGAGTGACTGTGAACAGAAAGATCGCTAACGCTGTGCTAAAGAACAGGTACTTTCCGAGATCTATGTAACAAACTTTGGTGTCAAAGTTGTAGAATTTGAGTTTGGGATCGTGTGGGCATTGCAGATTGTAGAGATAGACCACCTGGACATGTGGGTTATGTACTGTCCAGTTTTGCAGCAAGCTGTTCTTGCAGGTGCAGCTTAAAGGAATATTACGTATGTCAAGGTAGTTGAGTTGAGGTAAACTGTCTAGAGCATCGACATAAATTCTCTGCATCACGTTGCGGTTGAGCTGCAGCGTGTTTAACCGTGTAAGATTCCCAAAAACATCCTTTGAGAAGTTCTGTATGCCCATATTTTCTACAATCAATTTGGTCAAATTTCTTAGATTTTTAAAGACTCCCGGTTGCAGTTGCGTCGCCCCAACACAGCAGTTATCCAGTGTGAGGAATTTTAAGCTTGTCAGATCATCAAAGGTGTCAGGAGAAAGATAAAAGATGTTATTGTTGGTGAGATACAGAGATTCCAGTGAGTGGAGGCCACGGAAAAAAGTGCGGGGTAAAACGGTGAAGCCATGCGGCCGCTGCCCGTCCAGTTTCAGATCTCTGAGTTTGCTGAGATTCATAAATGGTGAGCTGATCTCTTCACTGAGGAAGCGAATCTGATTACTTTGTAAATCTAGCACTGTCAGTGTGTCGTGAAACACATGATACAAGGAAGTGTCTATCTGTTTGAGGTTGTTTCCATCTAGATAGAATTTGGACAAACTTTTTAGTCCATCAAGGCCAGATGGCTGGAAATAAGTGATCTTATTACCTCCTAGGTCCAGTGTAGTCAGATTCCTGAGATTGAAGAAGGTCCCATTAAAGATGACAGAAATACGATTGTTGCGTAAGTTAAGGATTTGCAGGTTAAAATTGTCTTCAAATGTCAAATTGAACAAATCAGTTAAGAGGTTATTGTCCAAACGGAGCGTCTCAAGCCTTTTCAGCCCTTTGAGGGCTTTACGATCGAGAAAAGCAATTGTGTTTATGTTAAGTTTTAGCGTCTTGATATTTGGTGTGTGATAGAAAGCGTAAGAGCCGACTGAGAGGATGCGGTTGTAACGATAGCTCAGCTCTTCCATGTGTCTTAAATAAACCATATTTTGTGTTTTACAGGATTGGAGGGCGGT
Source organism: Heterobranchus longifilis (assembly GCA_028570985.1). Classification (NCBI taxonomy): domain Eukaryota; kingdom Metazoa; phylum Chordata; class Actinopteri; order Siluriformes; family Clariidae; genus Heterobranchus; species Heterobranchus longifilis. The sequence goes on from JAOVVB010051596.1 coordinate 13,157, forward strand.
GAGATGGTTATGCTCTGCACTGAAGCTTTTTATTTGCGTCTGTCTATCGAGAAAGTTAAGACAACTTGTGCTTTTCAGGTTGTTGTGGGATAGATCCAAAGCCCCTGTGATTTTAGGACAATAGTACAGTGTGTAGTTGGTTATATTCTCAATCCCATTACTACCCAGGCCTAATTTTGGAATCAATTTCATTTTACTCTTCAGCAATTTGCATAGCTCCATTAGCAGGGTGTCATTTTTCAGACCCGTGCCAGAGAAATCAACGTGACTTGCGTTGACGTTGCTGATGTTTAAGAACTCCACGACGTCGACACTTGTTGAACGCAAACGCAGATACTTTATACGCCCCAAATCCACTCCTTGGAAAGCCATCGTGGGGAGCCTAGGATTGTATGACAAATCTAGCAGCCGGACGAACCCGAGAAACGAATGCTTACACCCTAATGTGAGCAGATTATTTCTACATACATATAATATAGTGAGGGATTTGGGTAGGGACACATTTGAGTGGCTTAGAGAAGTTAATTTGTTAAAGCAAAGATCGAGTACCCTGAGGTTCGGGAGATGTGACACAGACTTAGCAATCCCTGAGAAGTTTGTCAGAAAGTTTTGCTTCATGATTAAAGTGTCCAGATTGAGAAGAGTGGAGAAAATGCCCTCGGGGAGCTGCTTTAATGTATTGTTTGTCAGCGAGAGAAAGGTGAGGTTGTGCAGGTCCTTAAACACAGAAGGTTTGAGCTCTGATATGTAGTTAAAGGACACATTTAGAGACTTCAGTCGATGCAAGTTTTGGAAAGCAAATTGATCGATGGCCCTCAAGTAATTATGGTCTATTCTGAGGTGTTGGAGGTTTGGTAGATGAGCAAAGCTCTTGTTGGGAATGCGCCACACAGGATTAATGGAGATGGTGAGATTGATGGCAGATGGCGGCAGGTCATTTATAAGAGCAGACATGTTCTTTTCCTTCCTATTGATGCATTTGAAAGTTTGTCTATCTGGGAGCGGTTCTTCAATGCAGTTGTTGAAGCTGTAACCACTGATGAGTTCGACAGCACAGAGAACAGCCGTAACTGACAGCAGCTGATGAGTTAGACTCGCCATTTTTGTCTTGTTGCAGTCCAGAGAAACTGTCCTTTAAATTACTTTCATCGGTGCCTTTGTTGGTCAAAAAGGCCTCTTGTTCATCAGTTGGTGCAGGAATCTGAGGACAGAGAGCAGGTTTTTATATCACTTGTCATGTTGTATAGGTGATTTGAAAGTTGCATTTTCAATCAGGCTTCTTATAGCGTGTACACACCGGGTGAGTTATATATAAAGTCAATGTAAAGACGCGATTAGACGCGACTTCCAGCGCAAATGACGCGAATTGGGCGGCGCGATGACGTGTGTTCAGACCAGACGCGAATAAAATAATCTACTCGCTTCACTCACGCGAGTACTCCCGTCGCTCGCCACGGAAGTTCAGATATTTCAACTCACGCGAGGAGCGAATTCGCGTCATTCGCGTGTCATCGCGTGTCATCTCGCCGT
>JAOVVB010051604.1:0-14686 GCA_028570985.1 Heterobranchus longifilis
ATTCTTATTTTGATGGGATTATATACTAATTAAAAAATACTAATGAATATTATATTCCATTTTTGCCAAATCAGGCATCTAAATACTACACACTGGACCTTTTAAGTTGAACAAAAAAATAGTTTGACATTATGAGAAATACACCCCCAGTTAGATGAGGAGATCGATACCAATTTCATGTAAATATGAAGAGCCAACATCCGACTATCTTAGCTTAGCATAAACAAAACAACCAACCCCTGTAAAGCTTCTGACTGACCCATTACATCTCATTTGTTTCATCTGTACAAAAACGGAAGTGTAAAAATAATAAGTTGTGTTTTTATTATTGTTGGTTATGGGCATGTCTATTACTTGGCCTGGAACAGTAACTTCCTGAAGTCTTGTCATGATTGAGGTTGCCAGGCAACTAGTGAGGCTGAGGCATCATATTTGCTTCAAATAAACTTTGAAATAATAAATAAATAATAATAATAATAATAATTGTATTTATACAGCACCTTTCATACATAAAATGCAGCTCAAAGTGCTTCACAGAGAAAAACCCCCCATAAAATACATGAAAGCATATAGAGCTACACGATGCAATAAAATATGCAGAGTCGTTATAAGAGTCAAAAAGTAAAATAAAATATATAAATGATAAAATATTAAAAGACAGAGAGCCACGGCAAAAACCAAAGACAATAAAAGGTTACAACCAGTGATTCAACATCAAGTCAGAATCAAATAGAACAGTATAAATAAGCTAGGTAAAACAGTCTGATAAAAGACGAGGTTCTTTGGATTCTAGAAAGAGTAAAAAGGTGCGTCTTAAAATCACTCACAGAATCTGATTGTTGGATATGCAGTAGTGTGTTCCACAGTTTTTGGGGCACAGGTGCAAAATGCTGCTTGAGAGTTTTTTTCTTTGAGTCCTTGCAACTCTTAAAGTGGCAATGGATAACTTTTATGCTTTAAATTATCATTATGAAGTAAATGTTGATTGCACAATATACTTGCTATAGACTATTGACACCATCAGCATTTAGATTGGTTCCCTATAAGCCCTCGCTTTCACTGACTGCCACCGGGTACGAACTCTCAGGAAAATGACGTCTCACTTTACGGCACAAGCTCCGGGACGAGAGAGGTCATATAGTGTATAAACATCTTTCTACTAGAACAGTAAAACCTGCAGACTTATTAATACTACCAGGTGTTTTACTCTGACTTTATAGCACTGAGATGTGAGATCAGGATTTTGTCCGGTATATTATCAACAGCTCCCGTTTTATTTCTCATTGTATAGAATAATCAAACATGTATGTTTGACGAAGCGCGAGCCTCATCACTAGTCTTGTTGCTAACGCTAGATGCTAACGGTAGATGCTAACGCTAGATGCTAACAGACAGATCGGCAGAAACAAACATCTCTGATATATTGTCCATTTGAGAATCCAAACAAAGAACACGGTTTCTTGCAGTGGACATGTGTGTGAGTGAACATACTTCTTTCTTCTCTCTTATTTCCAAAGTGGTGGTGATCATTTTTAGAAACAAACGCAGTGTGTCCTGTGTTGTGACTGAACTTTACAACAGCAGCACACAACAGTAATGACACTTTGAAAGGCTAGGGGCAGAAGAGTGTGAAAAATTGAAAGCTGCTTTAAATGTGATGATAAAAGCTTCGAGAGTCTGGAAGTTTTTGATTTAGGTACCATGAAAGTGCTTGAATTTGACTCTTAAAAATCTGTGCAAACCCTGCAGGTTTCTCAGATGCTTACACGTACGTCTTTCCATGTTCAGGGTGGTCCGAGCCAGCGCGGCCAGTCCAGCAGCCTGCAGCAGAAGAGCCAAGTCAACAAGTCGAGCTACGGCAGCTCCCCCTACTGGGCCAACTGAGGTGGCCACATCTACCATGTGTGTGTGTGCGTGTGTGCACGGACACACACACACACACACACACAGCACCACACCTGCGTATCTGACTGACGAGATAATAGAGGGACAAACCATTTTACAACACAAGCTAAAACACACACTACCACCACCCCTCCCCTTTGCTCTGTATATCCCCTTTTCAAATTTATGGCTGTTGTATGTAAAATATATTTATGTATGTATTTATACAGTATATATGTATTGGTAGGACATAAAATGTGGTTTTCTGCATTTTGTTTTTATTTTGAAGGACATTTTATTTCAAAAAAAAAAATGTGGAAAGATGAGAATGCTAAATCATGGAGATGAAGTTGGTGAATATACTTGAACACAAGCATCTTGTGATGTGGATTTTTTTGTATGCATACATGAACTGAGAATGGTGTACATAGATTCTACACATCATTTTCACGGCAAAGGCCTTTTTTTATTTTAGAAGAAATAAGTTTTTGTAACTTTGGTCTCCCGCATCTGTGAATCCTTATATTGAGGGTGACTTGAGTTGATAGCTTGACTTTTCTTTTTGCCCCCGTTTCCCTCCATCTGTCTCTCATTCCTCCAACTCTTACTAGTTGGCTGGTTTTACCAGCCAGGCCTTGGATTTGATGTCATTTTAACATTGGTTTAATCCTTGTTGTCCAAATTAAAAGTTCTGAACAGTTTGTATGGGTCTGGCATCAGTATTTACCAACCGCATTGTTTTTCTGGATACAGACCCACAATTTCCATGCCCACGCAGCGTCATACTAACCCACTACGAACAAATGTTTTACAATGCACGATAGTCGAGGCAAAAAGTAAATGCTTAACTATTATAATATTTGATATACTAAATAACCAAAGGATCTCACTGTGCCAAACATGTTTATAGGCAGTATGGACGTCAGTACCTGTGGGCTTGTGCAAAAGTACACAAAGTACTAACTAATCACCAAGCTGTGCAGATTCAGGCACCAGTAACAATGTAACTTGAAGTTTTGGTGGTAAATTACACGTAACAATAACTGGAACACGTGAAACCTAAACACAGAAGGACCATATTCCATTTTTAGAAAATACACTATTTTCACCATTCATTAGCTATCAGCTACACAGAGCAAGTCGAAACAAGAAAAACACTATTCAATCCAATTATACAGCAACAAACTGTGTGACGCCTCTAATCAGGGTTTGAAGTCTTGAAAGTTTGGAAAGTGCTTGATTTTTTACCGTTATGTTTTCCAGGTTAGGATGCTTGAATTTTAATACACTCCTTGAAAAGTACTTGATTACACAATCACTTATATAAACTAAAAAATATTTATAAGGCTAATGTTTGAAATGAAAACATACAATCAAAGTTAATATGAACAGCTAGTAAACACTAGTAACACTGATTGCTGTGAGTATAAAGGAATTCTGTCAACTTTTTGCAATTGCATTTATAGTAACAATTTAAAGTTCCAAGTGTCAATATACATTGATTGAACTCTTTATTTGCAATTGCATTTCTAGAAACAATTTAGATATGACGATAAAGGCAGAGTCTGTACATTTTTTGTTTACGTACCTTGAAAGTGCTTGAATGTTCTGTATGTTTCCTTTTGGTTGAGATTTATTTATTTTAAAGATTTAGGGTTTTTTTTGCTCTTTGCCTTTATTGATAGTACAGCGAAAGTAGACGGAAAGGGGGTGAGGGGACGATCTGCAGCAAAGGGCCGCGAGCGTGGTTAGAAGGTAATCCTAAGCCAAAGTCTCGCGAGACGGTACATTCATCTCGGATAGTTGGATGGAAGTTAGATTGGTATAGTTAGGCATTAAACTCGAATAGTACGGCTAGGTGGTTGGGAAATGAGTCTCGCGAGAGTTTGCCCGTTTTCGCCGGTTTTAGCAAATCTAGGGTTACCTTCTAGACACGACCGCGGCCGGGAGTCGAACCCACGGTCGCTGCGCGGAGGACTTTAGCCTCTGTATATGGGACATTTATTTATGATGGCGAAAAGTATCCATTGCAATATTCATTAATGTTAGTATGTGAATGCTTTTATCATAAACAGCTCCAGCCTTTACCTGCCGAGCCGGTACTCTGGGTGAGTAGAACAGTTATTAGTTTTGAGGATGTGTGGCGTTGTTTAGCTAATTTTAATTTGTAGCTAATTTTAATTTGTAGCTAATTTGTAGGCAATATTTTACCATTGGTGTCAATTTGTGACCAGGTATGGTCTCCTGTCATTGGAATACGCTTTGTCATGATATTTGTAGCTTTTCCTTTTACTTATGACTATATGTAGCTGTTTCAGCTACATCTTTCTGAGACATTTGGACTTGACATACACAGGTGTAGCTAAAAACACTAATTAACATTTGCTGCATTGCACTATAGGTGGCATAATGAGACTTCATAGCAGAGCCATCAGTTCCACCTGTGCACCGCAGTGGCTGATGGGATTGAGAGGCCATGGTGCGCGACCATGTGCTTTGTTATTGATATACTTCTACAGTAGTCATGGGAGGAAGGACTAGTTATGTCCATTCACATATTCCATGCCCTAGTAGTGAGCTCACATTTTAAACACCAAGGGCCCTCACACTGTAAGCACTGTCGGGCCCTAGTGGACAGCTTACGTTTTAAACACCAAGGGCCCCACATTGTAAGGACGGAGTCTTGGGGACCCTTGTGGTTAATTAATGCTATAAGCACCCAGGGGCCTAGTGTTCAGCTTGCGCTGTGCACACTGAGGGCCCCGACATTCAACTTCCTTCAGAAGTGTTCATCCACACACCGCAATCGGTCTGAAGCTTCCCATAATGCACTGCGCCGTGATGTCAGTTGCCAAGCTTATAGCTTTAGTAACAAATACTGCAGTCATCATATTAATCTTATTACCTGTTCTATTCAGTATGACAGTGAGAGCCCAGAAAAGATTGTACTGTCTTGATTAATGCATGATTACGTGCAATTGGTATTTATGTCCATCTGTTGTAAAGTCTAAACCAAAGGCAAGTTTAAAGTGTTAACACGTCTATATGGAGTTTTTATATGCCACAAGACATGAGTGATATGACCAGTCAATAGCTGAGGATTTCTGCACACTGCAGTCTCAAACATCAGACAGCCAGGTTATGTGGGCGGGGCTTGAGGCCAGATCCAGAATTTCTTAATGAGGGAAAAGAGTAGATGTGCTTCCTGTCTCTTTTCAGTTTTTTTGGTTTTTACTTTTTGTGGGAAAACCATGTTATACAAAATATGAATCACAGCAGAGTATTTTTACATAATTTAAAACATGTTGGGAGAAGATCTTTAAGACCATTAACACGTATGTGGGTAACTGGTTGCTTGTAGAGGATTGACATCTAGTATAATTTTTTAAAGGCATTATATGGGAAGTGAGGTACAAGGGCACCAGCTAATAGCTGAAAGTACTGCTGATGCACTTGTCAAATTATATTAAAAGTCCTAAAAAAATACTGACATGCGCCATAGCAAGAGTACAGCCACTAAGCCCATTCTAGTCTGGCTTACCAGATATACAGTGGCTGATACCCAGCACTCTCTCATGCACCAGATGCCAGGCCCCTTCCACCATCTTGTTTTTTTAAGACTTTTATTGACAAAACATTCATACGTTTCCATGATTCATGATGAAGTGCAGTATAATGTAGATGGAGGGCACTGCCGCTGCATCCGAGGCTCAGCGCAACAGAGACGATTGTCCTTGGTTTTAAAGAAATACAAACAAGCCAGAGTTTTTGCCCAATCCAAGAATGAAAAGTCCATGCAGCCAGACCATACTCCAGAACTGACATAGCACTGTGGAGATAGGCCATTCTGATAATGTAAAATCTACAGCCTCAGTTTGCAAGAAACATTACTGGAGATTCCAAAACAAGTGACCCTGCAAAACATGACAAGATGTTTTACTTAACAAAAGGTTTAATGGGTAGAAGTTATTTACAGAAGTACAAGTAAATGTCACTGACTTCAAGGCACAGTTAAGCATGTCTTTGCAGTCCAACCTGCTGTGAGGTTGCCAAAGAAAAAGACCGTACAACATAAAACCGCTTGCATAAACTAGCTTCAGATTAAGAGTAAAATTAAGAAAAATAAACTGTACACAAATATAAAGATTCAGTCTTTGGCCACATTCTCTAGTCTGCTGTCTCTTTTTTCTTCTTTTTCTTCTTCTCAGACACAGGTGTTTCTGGGGTCTCTTCTGCTGGCTCTGGATCAATAGTCTCAGTCTTTCGTTTCTTTTTCTTCTTGGCAGGAGTATCCGTTTCCTCTGCTCCATTATCTGTGGCAGCGGCCTCCTCTGCCTGGACCTCCACCTCCTCGGCCTCAGCTTTTCGTTTCTTTTTCTTCTTCGCCGACCCGTTCTCTGCAGCGGGGGTCTCCTCTGCCTCGACCTCCATCTCCTCGGCCGCTTGTTTCTTCTTTTTCTTCTTCACTACAGGGGTGTCTGCTTCTCCATTCTCTGCCTGCACAGGAGTCAAAGAACATATGGTTAGGGTGACAATACTCCAAGCTAGCCTCAAATGTAGAATCTATCCTTTAAATGGCTGCAATGTCTGACTCACTTCAGTGATCAGGTCCATTGTTTAGGACCAGCCAATGGTTCGGAGTCAGGCTAATATAGCATGTCGTACACTGAGACAGGACCACGTGTGTGGGTCAAATCTCAAATCAAAACATGCGTGGCCAGATACAACGAATGCTTACCTCAGCTTCGCCGTTGGTTTCACCGGTTTCTTCTTGCAACTTCTTTTCGCGCTTCTTGCGTTTCTTTTCCTTCTTCTCCAGTTTCCGCTTGATCTCAGATGCAACATCAGTAGCCTAGGAAGAGAAAAACAACAAAATTATTAAGTAATTACAAATCAGGGTGAAACCATCAGGTTTTTTTTTCCAGAGTCATAATGCTGCATCAGGCTCATTAAATCAGTTTGTACCCTCACAGTGATGTCAGGGAAAGACTTGTCATCATTCACAGCATTGAATGACCGAATTTACTTTAGGAGCATTACAAAAAATAAATAAGTCATGCAACAAATTCCTAGGGCTGCCCTCTCAGTCGATTGCTTTGATCGTAGTCGACTAAGATTTCTTTAGTTGGTTAGTCGTTTTTTATGCTTTTTGCATGCTGAATGAATTATTTACAAGAAACTTATGAGCACATCTCTGGTAAACACCAGATTTAAAGTGGTGCTTCTGCATGATTCTTTGCAGAGAAACTCTGTTTTACAGATCAGTCCATCAAATCAACTAATCGATTAGTCGACAAAATCGTCTGACTTTAGTAGACTACGGATTTCTTTAGTAGAGGACAGCCCTACAAATTCCTATAATAGACAAATTGATCCATGTCCTGTTGACTGCCACAGCGTCTCACATGCTGCAGCTTTATATTCCAAGCTCACCTCTTTTACAGCCTCTTTCATGACATCCAAATTCTTCCGTGGCACGTCGCCCGTCTCATAGAAAGACAAGCGCTCTTCCACCTGTTCACGCAGCTTGTCACCAAACACACTTGTGGGTACCTCTGCAAAATAAAATCAAAAATCAACACAAAGCCAGCAGGGGATTAAAGTAGTTAAAAGTGACCCGTGGCTTTGCTCAGGAATTAAGCTTGTCACCACCAACCCAAGGGATGAATACTGTTGACGAAAAATATGAGCATCATTGCAAATTATGCCACGTGGATTGTGAAGTGAGCGTGGGCGTTACTCCACAAGCTCTTATTACTCACCAGAGAAACAGTCAATGCGCGAGGCGATGGTGCACTTGTTTGCCAGGTATCTGGAGATGCGGCCTTTGTTCTTGGCAGCAGCACGTCCGATGAAGGTGGAGTGGAAGATGAGCCCATACTTGGGGGTGTTGCCACGAGTCTTTAGGGCTCTGTGTGAAAATAGAGTTCACATTCAGGATCAACAGTTAAACAGTAAAATGTTATCCAATAGGCACAGGTGGAAGTCTAAGCCGTGGGCAACAATACCATCTGTACCACTGAGGTTTTTTGAAAGGCTGACTCTACGGCGAAAAAAACCTGCGAAAAAGTTGCTATTCCAACATCTGTAACAACTGCCTACACTGCAAAGCCACCAAAAAATAGGAAGATTGACTCAGTTGTGAGGTTATTATTGGACAGAATCAGTACTTCAATCTGTCCTTCCCATCAGGTTTAATGCCAATTTTCCAAATTAAAAGTGAAATTTTCAACTTAAGAGCATCCATAAAGTTACATAAAGTGAGTGCAAAGCCTCCAGTCTCTATCTAGTTATCGAGATTTTCTACCTCAGAGCTGTGAGTGGCTGCTCAGACTGTGGGGGTGCATTAGGGCGAGAGGGATCACCCCAGAGGAGACTTCAGAGTTTTGTCTTCTCCGGTCACCCTGCTCTGCTCCTGCCCAGCCCTGCCATCACTGCAGCCACTTCTCTCCCCAGCAGGGGGGGGGGTGCCCCAGTACCTGAACAGGGCCTTCTCTGCTCCCAGGATCTGGACCGTGGAGGCCGGGTACTTGGCCAGGTTGGTTAGACTGCCGGCATGGGAGATCAGACGAGCTCCCACCTAAAGAAAAGACAAGAGCGTCAAGTTTCGCTGACAAACGGGAGAGATCTAGCAGGGCTACCATTTAACAATGTACGCTGGGCACACATCTGAGGACCATCAGCACCGGATAGGTTTTTCATCACATAGATTCAGGGGATTGACAGATTTTGGTATAACATCATTGGTCCCAGAGTAAAGTGTATATAAAAAAAAAAAAACTTTATAACTTACCACTTCTCCAATTAAGGCTGCTAGATTTGGAGCCACCTGGCTCATCTTGGAACGCAGGTACTCCTGCAGCTCCAGACGATAGGCAGCCAGAGACACCACCCGATTGGAGAATCTCTCTATGTTGATCAGGTCAATGGGAGAGATGTCCATACCTGGAGAAGAATAGAGCAGGAGATGGCGTTGATGAGCAGAGGGATACTATTACTCACCCACTTTGCAGCTTCAACTAGCCTAGACTCGTAATCGCAAATGCAACGTGTGCTTGTTTCTCCCGACAGGATCCGCAGTAAGGTTTTGTGCCTTCACTACAGGTTTATGAGAGAGCTACTCTGCCCCCCTGTGTTAGTCACCAAGGACAATTATTGGTCCAGAGTGGGCAAATAAGGGGCACGGTGTGGTTTTGCTTAGTCAAAGTATTAAGCTAATCAATTCTTCACATTTGTATTTTAATGTCTAGAATGAAAAGGATTGTTTGCTGACCCATGGAGGAGCGTGATGCCTCCAGGATGGCCTGAGCCTTGGCGGCGTCCATCACCACTTCCTCCAGGCTCTCCAGACTCTCCTCCGACAGCTCCTTCCTGTTTCCGATGAGCTGAGCCATGCGGCAGTACATCGAGTTGTCCGACACGATCTTGATCAGCTCTGGGAAGTGGTAGCCATACCATTCACTGCAGAGGTCAATAGAAAAGGTAAGCATTAGGGGCATCCAAATGTAGAAGATAAAATATAGAAAAAAATAGCCAATCAAATGGTGTATGTGACTGACATGCAAACCGTAAAACTAGAGCCAAATACAAAAGTCTTAGTAGTCTAACTACAAAACTGTCAGCTGCTGACTAGTAACTGAAACTAGCTGAGTGTTTCATGTGGCCACACACAACTGGAGCTGCACCATGCAACACAGGAAGTGACAGTCAAACTCAAACTGTGCACAAGTACTTTCAACACGTTTTGTTTTAGTAGTGTTTAGTAGTGAAACCTACCGGACACGCATGGAGAAAGTGTTGATGTCTTTGTCCAGCTGGTCCAGCAGAGCGATGGACTGGATGATCATGTTGTCGACCCTGTTGACATTGAACTTTACTTTAGCTCTGGAGTAGCTGTGGCCCAGACCCAGCTGTGCTTTGGAGGCCGCCTGGGCAGTCAGACCCTTCACCAGGGAGTGGAAGTGCAGACGCACACCTGACAGGACAGACGACACAAAAAGTGTTTGTCTGAGTTACGCGGAACAGCAGCAGCACAGCACGTGACCAGTGGCTGTTCAGATTTTCAGTATGAACCTTCATGAGTTTCAGGGTCACAAGATTACATCACAACAGCCCACATTTTTTGTAAATTGATGCAACAGTCTCCTCACCTCTGCTTATCTCTGCCACCACCCCTCCAGTCTGGATGGAAACGGTAAATTCTTCTTGTAACGCTGCTCCGATCTTGGCATCTGAAACCCCCAACATAGCCTTCTTCTTCCCAGAGAGGGGCAGGTTTGTCTCCAGGAACAGCTTCAGGTCAGCATGAACCACACCTGCAAGAGAAGGAGGGAGATTACTCATCTCTGTACGCACGTGGTTGAAATTAACCTTAGATTCTGCAGCAAAGCCATTTGAAAGATGTGACACTGAATAATGTGACTTCTGATAATTCAAATCAGGTCTGCTAACCTTTAGTGTGCAGATCCACATTCTGAACCCACGGCACACTGGAATAAGTTGTTAGAGCAAAAGAGGCCGGAATTATCTCTCCTAGGGATAGACCGATTAATTGGTCGGCCGATTAATGATACTTTGATTTAAGCCGCATCGGTCGATTATCTCAGATCACACGGCTGATTAAAGTTCAGAGTGTGCAGAAAGGACCAAAAACAAAAAGAGATGCTGCTTGGTGGTCCTGTGCACTAATGTTGGTTTTATTTATGCAAGTTTATACATTTCAGAAACAAAGAGATGCTGCTATCTGCTGAATAAGTTAAATATTCTTACATGAATAGTTTTTGAAAAGAAAATAGCCTACAACAATTTAAAATTGCTGAACTTACATGTTCAGCAATTTTAAATTGTTGTAGGCTATTTTCTTTTCAGATTTCTTCTCCCAATTGTACTTCTCTAATCCCCCCCATTAAGCTGTCCCGGTCGTTGCTCTGCCCCCTCTGCTGATCTGGGGAGAGTTGCAGACGAGCGCATGCTTCCTCAGACACGTTAAGTCACTAACTGCTACTTTTCACCTGACAGTGAGGAGTTTCACTGGCAGGACGTAGTGCATGGGAGAATCACACCATTCCCCCAAATTCCCCTCCCCCTGAACAGGCGCCCTGATCAACCAGAGGAGGCGCTAGTGCATCGACCAGGACACATACCTCTATCCGGCTTTCCCACCTCAGACACGGCCAATTGTGCCTGTATGGACGCCCGACCAAGCCGGAGAAATTGTTGTAGGCTATTTTATCAGATGCAAAACATTTGGCACTATAAATTGGCCATCCGCCATCCTGCTCCAAGTATCGGTCATTGAAAAACCCATAACGGTGGACCACTAATCTCTACCCGACTATTTTTTCATCTGGCTGATTTTGAAATTTATTTTGGCCAAGCTTATTCCCTCATAGCCCAATCAGGTCAAATATGCACAACGAAATAATGTGGATCAGCCAAAATCACGAAATTAAAAGAATCCACAGTCGTCAGTGGTCAGCATATTCATCAAATGGCTTTCCTCAGTTGTTCAGGATTGACATGGAGTTGTCAGCACAGAAACTCAGTGGATTGACAGATTATAGAACATCATTACAACTGAGGACACCAATACAGCCACAAAGTGTAGAAATCAACTTGCCTTCAGAAATGGCATTCATGTTCTCCAGAGCAGCCTGGGCCGACTTGAAGGGGAAGAAAGCAGCCAAGCTCACCATGCTGTTAAACTTCCCGATGCTCAGCACGCTCTCCTCCACCTGAAACACACACAGACAGTTATCACTGCTCCTTCCGGAAACAGACTAAAACGGCACAAAGAGGCGAGGACAGAAGACCCACCTGAGGAAGCAGCATGCCGATCTCCTCCACCTCTTTGACGGCAAACAGCGCGTAGCCCGCCGCATGCTCAAACAACACGTGCAGCAGCACCTACAGAAGGTAAATGCATTGGATTAATGGGTGAAACATATATGATGTGTATTACCAAAACAGTCAATGCGATATGTTGATGTACAATGTTAAGTGCGTCTCCACGTGGTACTCGTAGAGGCGCAAGTCAACGTTTAACGTTATTTTTTGTAGTATAAGTGAATTTGGCATGCAATATTGCATTTAAATGCAATAACTACTCATGAGCGTTGATTTTGACTACAGCTTAGTAGCCATAATACATTACATCAACTTTTATACGCAGCCACGTTGTCGTCATGAACCCACGTGTTGACCTGGGCCCGTGCAGGAAAGTGCCATGGAGCTAACTTGAAGCTAACTTATGCTAGCAGCCCAGCTAACATTAGCTAAGGAGCACAGTTGTTAACTAATGTGATGCGGCTAACTAAGTAAGTTGCTGGGTTTCAACTAAATGATTGCGACTGATAAAGCTGTTGCTGACTGTGGTGGTAGCACAGGTAGTTTACATTAAAGACGCATACCGCAGCTAATGATAGCCACATGGGTGGCTAACTGCTCCGCTCATGTAGAAAGGCCTTCAGCTGGACAGTAGTAAATATATAAAAACAGACATTTCTATTCTTAAAGCGTCGGTGATCTCAAAGCGCCTTCGATTGTATCGTACAATGACAAACTCTGTAAATACCAAAGCAACATTTATCTTACCATGATTAGTAAATCTCTGCAGCAGCACGCAGTGCGTGTCTGCTCAGCTCCGTCACCTCTGCAAAAAGACGGCGCTATCACAAGTTTCAGCAAAACGCCACATCACCCAAATACCGCGATACCAGCCAAACACCGCGAGACCCGACCGAGAAACCTCCACCTGCTGGATACAGAGCAGAAAGTCAGCTTCCAATATAAAATTAAATATTAAAGGATAAGGCTCGTGCTATTTTACATTTTTCTTATTGTTAACAAATCCCATGAAAAGACTAAAACCAATACAGTGTCTTTAAATATTTTCCTCTACTCCAGTGGTTCCCAACCTATTTTAACCCAAATAGTTAACGCAAGAACTGCAGGAAATGTGTGTAAAATGAGACATTTGGATGAATTTTGAGCAGATTATGTCATGTGAATATTGCAGCAAAGATGAGTTTTCCTCTTTTTCTTAGGAATGTTTAATACAATTCTCTGTATTATGTTTTTTTCCCAACAATCATACATACTTAATAGTGCCCTTATCCTGTGAGTTTTTAAAAGTTTATTATCTTAACTCATAATCCAAAGTTTAAAAATAACAATTTAATTTAGTGAAATGAATGAAATGCCAACTGTATGTTTAAAAAAAAGTTGTCTCATACCCCTTAAAATCAAGAAGGCCTTGAAACCCCCCATGAAGCCTAGTAGGGCTCGGGACCCCCACGTTGGGAACCACTGCTCTACTCTGTCTGTAGCACTCAAACTCATTTGCATGTTGCACTGCAAATCTTTAAAGGCCAGCACACCCACACAGGTGTTTTAGTCAGTTTGATAATGGTGTTGATGGCGAGAATGGGGATGTACACAAGGAAGGTAGACAGAGGAGAAGACACCAGTCCTCAGCGTGTCATATCCGCACATGCGCAGTAACATCTGATCTGCACTTGCCGAAAGCCTCAACAGATGACGCACGATCATGGATCCAAAAAGGTCTGTCAGGCCAAGTGCATAGTGCACCTGAGCGGAAATCCTCTCTTTATGTCTAGCGCCGTCTGCAGTAACCCTTCAACATCGCACTTCCTGTCCCAGCCTCCAGTATAAAAGCCTTGGTTGTACAGCTGTAAAAATGGATCACTAATAAATAGAGTCATCTTTTATAAACATTAGGACATTTCCTAAAAGAGTGGACTCAAAGAGGAGTAAACAACAGGTTAATACACATTAGTGCTCTAGTGGGTATTTACGGCAGCAGGACATGTGGTTAGGTAGTCAATAGTTTACTACAGACCCATGGTAATGAAGGAATATATCTCCAATGGTGCGGCTCATTGATGTGTTTTTGGTCACATGGAGGTCCAACACTGGTATTAGAGTCCAAGGTGACATCTTCAAATGTCTTGTTTTATCCAACAGCAGTCCAAAACCCAAAGTTATTCAATTTACTATCATCACATAACAAAAAACAAACAGTGAATATTCACAATTTTGAAGCTGAACCACTGAATTTTTTGGTGTTTTCATTTTAAAAAGAGTACGTAAACATTTAATCAATTATCGAAATGGTTGCAGATTAATTTTCTGTCAATCGACTAATCAATTAATTGTTTCAGCTCTATCTATGAATAAACAATATCAGGTTTTGTCTACACAGACAATACTTGATAGTTTAACTCTTTGTTGTTTCTTTTTCTTTTTGTGGGATTTGTTGATTTATGACAGTAAGAAAAATGTAGAATATTGCCAGATTTAAGAGCACATTATAAAGAGCCCAGCGTCAGATGATGGATAAATGTAATGAGAGCGTGTGCGTCATTGTGGTGCTACAGAGAAGATACAAAGCTACACTTGTGTCCTTGAATTGCAATAAACCACATACAGCGGTGGCAATATGTTTGACTGTCCACTCCTGCAGAGTATTCTGACAACAGAATGAGTTAACATGTCGCCATCATGCAGGAAAACAGTTAAGTGTCACATGCAGGAAAAGCATTGTTAAAGTTCTTCAGCGTCATGAGGTTTCCAAGGAACCGCTGCATGTGGGTCTGTTTGTACCCAAGTATAAATTACTGGCAGGTCATAAATATCACATTGTGTTGGATATTAGTTTAGAGCGGAGAATTTATGGCAGACCTCTTTGGAAAGATCATCTCATGGCTGCTACACACACACACACACACACACACACACACACACACACACACACACACACACACACACACACACACACACA